>PNEQ01093707.1:0-38684 GCA_003012365.1 Medauroidea extradentata | reverse complement strand
GGATTTTTCGAAATTCGTCCTTGAAAGCTGTTAAAAAAATATGTGATATGATCACGGAGAAATAATTCAACAGTAGGCTAGTTTCTTTTTGACAACCTACTCATAAATAAAACCTCTTTGGACTGTAGCCTGTACATGCGAAAGAATTATCATGACCTGCCTTTAACATTCACTCAGGTATTATATAAAGTTTGTGGTGACTGAGCCTTGCCTGGAGCGACCGTCAGCTAATATACAAGTTAGTGGCTTAGGAAGGAGTCACTCAGAAGCCTCCTCTACCATATCATAACGTCAGATTATCGAAATTAAACTGTGACTGTTTTTCACTGGTAGACCGGCACCTTAAACACTACTCATTCCCCTTACAATCCGTTCGTCACTTGCAAAGCTTTTAAAATGCTAAATAAAGACGTTATGCTACATGTCTCTTTAACGTCTGCATAACACATGTCTTAAAATTAATTTCATGTAAAACTGACGAGTAGTGTTAATACCCCCCCTTTTTTTTTTTTTTGTTAGTTTAGAATAAGTAGATAGATCTGGCAGAACGCATGGAATGTAAGGTTTTTCTAATCACTAAAGTAGTATTCCCACGACGTACGATGTGTGAAACGTTTCATGCGATCTCTCATGCTAGAATATCATAACGATCCGTTTAAAAACATTTCGCACATTAATCTACCAGCAAATTCTCTCTTTGAAGCAGATTGATTTTGACGTCTGTTTATGTCTACTAGTACAAACGCATATATTTTGTTCATAAGAACATGAATATACCAACACAATTGCTTGTTACAATATTTTTAATATCGCCGGTGCAATTTCTGCTTCCATGTACCTACACTGTGTTTCTCTCTTAAAAAGCATTAAGGGTAGATACACGAATCGATAAGATTCTGTTTCGCACAGCTGAAACTATGATACAAACCCACTTCAATAGCCTGTACACACATAAAGCAAACTTATGTGTAAACTTTCCTACAAACATAATTTAATATCCATAGTTAAGAATTTGAAAGTTATGAAAACTCGAACAAATAAAATATTATGAAATACGCCTAGCCAAAATTAGCGCATAGAAAATAAAGACTAATTTCATTTACGTGTAATTTAGCACTTTTGGAGTATCTACGGTATCCTCCAATTAACTCTGCAACCTTTCACAAATACGACAAGATGCTGTATATGATCACAGTATTAATCCACCTGCCATGTGAAATTAAAAATCTATTGCACAAATCTTTCTCTAGCTCCAAATCACTTCTTTAGATGTGCTTAATTCAAACAGAATCACTTAAGGTGCGATCAGTTTAAATATTGCTTGGGAATACAATGATTATTTGCACAGTACGTAATTTAATAGGTGTGCGCTAGGCAAAAATCATAAATTGTACAGTGACACTTACTTTGACAGTTTGACCTAAAGGCCGTGTCTCAATTAAAAGAGTACTCTTTCGCATAATACCAAGATAGAGCTCTTATTTGTACTCTGGTGTTGTCGCTCTCTCCAGCTGGGACGATGATCTCTCGTATTTGTAAACAAACGGTGCAAAAGATTACAAGTACGTTAATTTTATTAATACAAGTTATAAACATTTAAAATACATTTGTGAACAATTCAGATAAGAATTTTTAAATTTACTGGCACTGTATTTTAAGTAGGGAATAGTTGTAAATAGGCGATGCCAAAATTTTTTATTATGTGTATTTACACAGTTATTAGGGCTGAAAATGTTAACTGAATTTATCGCCAAACTGTCAGTTGGAAATCATAATTTATATGTAAATATTGAAATATTTGCAATATATGAAGCACGTTTCTTCAGTAACCTCAAACCATAGTTGTAACCAAGATGGCGTACGCCAGAGAGCACGAAAGATCACGAGCGAGTATGCAACATCGTTCTCTCGCTCTTTCGTACTCTCGGCGAATAATTGAGACAGGCACAGAGTGCTCTCTCTCTCTCTCTCTCTCTCTCTCTCTCTCTCTCTCTCTCTCTCTCTGACGTAGTTGTAACATATTTGCGACAGCGAGAGTACGAACGAGCACTCTTTTGGTGGATTGAGACACGGCCTTAAAACCCTCCATCAGTTGGGAACCACCCACGTAGAAAAGAGCGACTTCCATTAATGTGTGATACTCACTGTGAAAGGTAATATTGCCTTCGACGGTGACGGTGCTGGAGTCAACTGGCTGCCTGCCCGGCGCCGGCACGCCGAGTAACATGGACCGGCGACATATCCTCCACAAGCCCGAGTGGCTCATGAGGAAGTAGCGACGAGTTGCATTGACGTAGACACCCTTGTTACCACCGTCCACGATGAACCAGTAGGACGTGCTGATGGCGGCGATCCACAGCACCACGGACATGGCCACCATGCACGTGCATGCGAACAACACTCGCCGCTCGAACAGCAGCTCCTTCTGTAGTTCCTTCTTCTTGCGGTCCTCCTCCTCGTGGTCCATGACTGCACTCGTCACTATCGACTACAACCACACTGTTCTCTCCTGCCCACTCAACACTTCCCCGAACACTCTCTTCTACCTTTCCGCCCAGATCAACTGCGCCTGTTGTCTTCTGTCGCCCTTCCCCCGTCCGCAACTACTCTCCCCGCCCACCCAAACCCGCAACAACGCCGGTGGCCTTCTTCTTCCCTCCGTCACGTGCAACAGCAAGCACAGTCCTCTGCCGTCCTTCCCCCGTTTTCTGCCGTCCTCGCAACCTCCTGGCGCCGCTCGCAACTGCTCCTGCAGTCTTCTGCCGCCCTCGACAGCTGGGAAGTGCAGCCACGGCTGCCGCCCCGGTAGAGTCACCTTGCTCGCAGCGTAGCGAGGCGTCCGATCCGACGCTGTGGCCGCCACGTAACCGCGAGTGCCGGTTGGGGAGCTGGGACCGGCGGCCCGGGCCATCTATTGTTGTATCGCCGGGTGGCGGGATTCCTTCCCGTTCGGCATCGCTCCAACAGGCGGCTTTGAAGTAGTGGAGCGCGCCAGCTCTCCCCCTCCACTGCCGCTGTCCGAAGATACCTGTGGCAATCACCAGAGTGCGCGTGTCTCACACCTACTAACACACATGCATGCCGATTAAATTGATAACCTTGCAGTTCCTAAGAAGGACTGAGATTAAAATTCTTAACATCACTATTCAAGCTCATTCCAATGCAAATCCTCATCCGGTATTTATGAACATGACAAACCTGATGGACATCGCTAGTTAATTTTATTGGGGTTTTAAATCCATCCCACCAAATAACTCCGTCGCCTTCCCCTGTACAGACATCTATTTTCACTTTGTTTATTCTCCAGGACTCTCCTTATTTATTTGTATGCGTCGGCGTAATTTCAATACAGGAAGATTCATTATTGGAGAAACTTAGTTTTATTAGTATTCTGAAATTATGACGGCGGTTTTAGTAAGACTAGTTTTATTATTTTGAACTTATCATGACCTACATTCATGTTAAAATGTGAAACAGAAAATAAACGTAATCAAACACCTGCTCTCCAAATCGCAGGCAGTTATTCGAAAGCAAGAAACAAAAAATGTCGTATTTGTATTTTAAGCATAACTGTGCAATTGCAGTAAAACTTCTGCCTTTTTTTTTTCTACACTTAACTTAACAGATAAATTATAAGATGCCAGAAAAGTACATAGAAGGCACAGCAAGGACTTAATTAATAGTACTATGCAGTAACTAAATAAGTTTCTTTATTTTGTATCTTGTCCCAGTCAACTTCCGCAAAATACTGTAATGTACGCAGTATCTTTAGTTATAACACTACCTTAAAAATTTATTTGTAAATAAAAAACACTTCTTTGTGAACGTATTTAGTCTAGGCCATGTCTCAGTGTTCCATCGTACTCTCGCTCTCGCAGATCCGTAAACGAGAGCGTTATCAATCTGAGAGAGCCTCGGTTGTCGCAGTTGCTAGGGCACTCGCCTCCCACCAAGGTGATCAGAGTTCGATTTCCGGTGCTGTGAGGGTTTTCGCTAGTGGGAATCGTACCGGACGATACCGCTGTTCGGCCGGTTTTCTTGGAGAGCTTTTGAAACACGAATAATTTTACGAAATTGCTTATTTTTTACTATTATTTTCATCTGCGAATTTATTATACTCCATGTGGTTACAGAATAGCATTTTTTATACAATAAGCACATTGAAAATACACCGACCGAAGTAGTTTAGTAATAGCTCAACCGAACTCGCATTTTACGAATGTTAAATTTGTTCTATTTCAGGCAATTCCGATTTCAATGTTATATGGTTTCCCATGAAAGGAATACTTTGATGGTTCTTTGCCACAGGCCATGGCCAACTCTCTCTCCCTCTCTCTCTCTCTCTCTCGATTTCCTCTCCGATTTACTTGTTCCGTCACTAATGAAATTGTTGTCAACGAGACATCGTAACCCTACCACTTACAATACGAATACTATAACGGAATCCTCCCAAACAATTGAAATGGGCTTCGTATACCACTGTACCTACAGTATAGGATAGAGTTCTGCAATAAAATTTACCCATAGATTTTCACCAGTTACAGCACACAGCACCGCCAATTGTCCTTCAGTAGTGCTTTTAAAAGTGGAATTCCAGACTCGACTGAAATTTTATTGGATTAAATTCAGAGACTGAATTAAGTATTCATAGTAAGTCTTTCGATCCAAATCGAGGTGTTAACACAGTCCGAAGTTGTATTGACAAAAGAACATTTTGTAGCGCAATGCTTTGTCAATCCCACGAAACGGATGTTTATAAAACAAAGATTTGAACCATCCTTATTTATTTTTATAGAGATGTAATTTAGTATATATTTTTTCACTGCTATAAACTTATAAAAACAACTCGTAGTGTCTAAATGAGTCAAACATGTTTAGATAACCAAGTTAACGATTTAATTTTACGGCGGCTTCTCCTTCGTACACTTCAGTCACACGATTGAATAATGCTCAGATTGTGTTCTAATTTAGTGCAATATGCTCTCGATCATTTTAAAACGCGTCCTTTACGGTTTATAGCCCTTTGTTCCATTCATGAAAAAGTGTGCACCTTAGGAATCCGGACTCTTGTGGATTATGGCTCGAGGAGGGTAAGCGGCTCGTGCCCTTGCCTAGAGGGGATATTATGAGTTGCATATATGCCGTTGCTGCAAATTTTAACATCAGGGCTAGGCGTTTTCTTAGGGCGTAATGCCTAGTAACAACCCTTAGATGGTCAAATCAAACACAGCTTACATCTGGATTCTTAAACTGCGACTACTGAGCTGAATATATTGCTGCTGTACTGTTAATTCAGTCTGGACTAGTTGTGTCTAAAGTAATTTAATTTATCAGAACTCTTGTGTCCACTCTGGACATATGTCCATATGCTGGACAGACTTGGAGAGGACCCGTCCTCTGTGACAAGTCGAAGCGTTGGTTTTTAAAGTGCCTGGGAGCAGGCTGTGAGTCTCTTAGGGGTTTGATAGGCCCCGACTAAAACCAAGAGATGGCTGAGCTGAGGATCTCAGTCGGGTGACATAACAGTGGGTGAGATCCTAGGAAGAGCGGCCTTGGGCTCTCTAGCTAGCCTATGCTACGCCTTTGAATGGTGGTCGGAGGCGCATTTTAGTGCCGGGATGGCCTTTTGGCCAAGATGCACCGTTAACAAACAAAGCTATATTGAACATCGTAATAAAAAGAGAATAGCGACGGATGTAAGTCTTAACATACCGAAGACATCTAGGCCATTATTGGCAGAGCTGACGATGAAAAAAAATCTTTGAGTTTATCGATTGCAAGTAGATGTGACACTATAATTAAATCCACGTATCAATGTCGCTTTCGTAGCTTCTTTGCCTTTGCACCTCATAGGCGGGAAATAGTCTCAGACAAGTGGGCATTGCCAGGCCTGGTATGTTTACACGTGCTCCGTCACTTGTTGGGAATTTCTGAATGTTATCATTGGCAAGCACTTCTTGTTTGCGAATTTGAGCGTTCCCAACGTGCCACGGCTGCGTGTCTGTTCAGTGTAGGTTCTATTCTTGAAAGTCCGCGTATATGTTCCTTTCGTCATCACCTTCCAACAGTAAGAGGTTTTTCTCGATCGGCGTTGCTGGTTAATCTTCACTTCGTTTGTGGTTTCTGTAGATCCAAAACAGACACAGCTTACAGACCGTGCAACAATAAACGGTGGATTTTTCAGAAAAGTGTGCGATGTAGATAAATATAACATTTTGAACCAACGCCGTGTTTGTTGTCAGATCTTTTTTTTTATTATTATTTTTTATTCGGGATAGTGCTTGAAAATAAATTTCGTTTATGTTCACTGCTATTTTTAGATGCATTTTATAATTATAGTTAGTGAAGTGGCTACATCACGTGTCTCTTACCAAGGCAATCCGGGTTCGGTTCCCGAATTTTCGGAATCGTGCTGGACGATGCTGATGACCCCCTCCCCCGCCCTTTCATTCCGGCTCTGCTCCGTAATCACATTTTGTCATCCCTCGCCCGCGTTTAAGACCTCGATGTTGAGTGCTGACCAAAATCTCTTCAATTCACTCACGTTGTGATCTAAACATAAGAAGAGCAAACATCTGCTAATACTGTATAATGGTCGCTTCAAGTTCACTTTAAAACCCAAAACCTTGACTTGCATTGCACCAAGCCTTTGCAGAATGGTCCGAATGTCTTGTTACACCTGTGTTACGAAAATCGCAGAGTTCACACACACCTTCTCCTGTGAATGTCTGTGAATATATTTATTATTTTGTAAAATTTGTTTTGTATTTCATTTCATTATAAAAACGTATCTGTCACGTCAACGTGGACAAAACATCTACATGCGTACATGTCATTCATCAGGGGGGGGGGGGGGGTTAACAAGACATTCGTACAATCCTGTACAACACAAAAAGTTAAGTGCCCACAAAACTGACCAAATTTACTTATGATATGCGAGATGGAATATATTTGCGCGTGGTGAAATGATAAAACTTCTGCAATATGAGTAGAAACTATGCAAACGGCTGTATTACTGCCAGTCACGACAAAAGTTATCATATACATTATAAAGGAAGGACTTTAAAAGTCAACCACACTATCGAACTAATTACCAAATAAAATCCGCGCAACTGATTTCATGAGCGTTTCAGGAATGTGAGACTCACATTCCAGTCTTGATTTATGGGGACCTCATCGTCACTTGAAAGAGGCCAGCTGCAGACAGGATGTTGGCGTCGTCCCCAAACCAAACAAAATACTCCCGTGCCTCGCGCACAAACTAACTCGTCACGCGGTTAGAACGAACACTTAAACGCATCGTACGTTGTGTACGAAATACTCACGTAAAACATGTTGAACCAGACAGTGGCTCTTTGTTTACAGGAACATGTCCGGCGGGTGTCTTCGACGCGGTAATAAATGACTTGGCGGTTCAGCACGAAACAGTCATTTGGTTCATTCAAAACAAGCCTACGATTTACTGCACGACCCTCAGAGTGAAAAGTGAAATGTTAATGGAACGTTCGCACCAACGGTATTTTGCATTCTATCCTCGTCGCAATTTGACTGAGAATGTAATGGTGATTTCTTCACAATGTGAAATTTGTGTTCCTGGCCTAGCTAGCTAAACTAAACAAGCGTTATTTTATAGTTTTACAAACACTATAAATATTTTACGTATTAATACTGGTAGCATTTTCATACAGTAAATATGCGCTTCATTTTATAGTTTTAGCAATTTCACTGTTTTACTGTTCTTGCTGGTTACTTACGCATAATGATAACACACTCGCCTTTAAGTGTCACATAATGTATAGCAGACACGGATGCTATGAATAGCTTGATTATTTGACTAATATAGTTTATGTAAATGTGTTCCCGTAAAAATGTTGAAAATAATGCAAAATTTGCTCATTTGTGTCGAGTTTACACAACTTAACAGTACAAATGTATGCAAATATGGTTTAGTTAGGAAAAGGAGATACTAGGAACGAATAATTATTTATAAAATTTGGGATTCATACATAATCATTATAAATACATCAATTTCAAGCAAACACAAACTCGAAAATTAACTGACGTAAATAACGTAAATAAAGTGTAAATTTAACACAGCTAATAAAATACAGTAGAATGCATGGAGGAAATTAAAAAAAATTACCATCAAATATTACTTATTGTTACGGTAGTCACAAAACTATTCGCTTGATTAAGGCGGCCACTTGCTGAAGGGAGTGTTTGTGTATGTGAAGAGAATGCCGATGAGGAGCTAAGAGTGACGCCGGCCGGCACATGTATTGTGATACCGCCTCTCCGCCCAAAGTCGTAAACGTGCGTGCAGTGTTCCCGCCGTAACGTTTTTACTGTGGGACTTCAAGATTTGAAACTCGCTACTGTAGCAAAGTCAAATGTAGTTATAGACCTAAAGATAGAACCAATCCAGTACATGTATCTGAAACAACCTTCTGAAAAAAAAAAAAAACAATTTTAACCCTTAGGACTTTACAATAATGTTTTCAATGTGCGACGTGTAGTAAGTTACTTTCGCAATAAATCTGAATTGTTTTAATATTTTAGTAGGTACGCAATGTGGACGCACATTAACTGATCCCTTAGAAATAACGTAACTCCTAACACGATGCACGTAGTTTGAGGTCCAGCCAGGTGGCCGCATTATGAGTTGGAACATAGGAGCAAAATTTAAAATAATAAAATTAATAGTGAATGATTTTATGTAACTTAGAATTCGTGGTAGCAAAATTATGTAAAAATGTGAAAATAAGAAGATTTTGCTAACACAATAATTAATTAATTGTTCCAAAACACAGCATACTATAATAGTTACTCCTAAAGGGACAAACTCTTCTTTCCAGAAGAAAATTCTTGCCTCTAAAGACAAAACTCTTCCCTCTAAAGACAAATCTCTTCCCTCTAAAGACAAAACTCTTCCCTCTAAAGACAAAACTCTTCCCCCTAAAGACAAAACTCTTACCTCTAAAGACAAAACTCTTCCGTCTAAAGACAAAACTCATCCGTCTAAAGACAAAACTTTTCCATCTAAAGACAAAACTCTTCCATCTAAAGACAAAATTCTTCCATCTAAAGACAAAACTCTCCCTTCTAAAGACAAAACTCTTCCTTCTTAAGACAAAACTCTTCCCTCTAAAGACAAAACTCTTCCTTCTAAAAGGAATTTATTCCTTCTAAAGGCAAAAAGGTTCCTTCTAAAAGGAAAACTCTTCCTTCTAAAGGGAATATGCTTCCTTTTATAGTCAGGCTGCCGAATAAACAGTCTCTCAGCGATATTTACGGATATTAAAATTAGTTTCAAATAAAAAATCGAGTATTTATGAAATTGGGTTATCATAGATTCCTATAAATAGAGGCCGGAAAATTTTGAGGGTTCACTGACCTGTAGGCTAGCTTCGAAGAATATTTGTGAAATCGTGCAAACAGTAGCTGTTGGTTAGCTGCTCGCTGTCACAGTTTAATGAGTCTGTATTTAGCTACAGTTTTATTATTGGTTCAGCTACTTCCAGGAAGTGTCAAGTAAGTGAACTGCCAATAGCGAATGTGATACAGACCTATAGTTGCTGGAACTCCAGCTTGCGCCTAAAAGAAAACGCGAATATTTCAGATATCTACATAAATTACTGGAAAGTAAAGTATACTACCGCATAGTGCCACGTAAATATACGTCCGATGATAAACTATCTATTCGGCAAAAAATATCATTGAATTTTGATGAGTAGTTCAGATTTTATTAACGATCGATAAGTCCAGTCGCACGCTCGACATCGTACCTTTCCATACCCCTTAACACAGTCCTTTTCGAATCACTCAGCAAAATGTAGAGACAGAGGACCACGACGAAGGTGGTGTACCTGTGGCAGAGTTGAAAGCCAGGTGGCAGGTCTGCTACCCCGGGAAGTCTATTCTCGTTCCCCTTTGTTTCGCATTTAGATAATAGCAGCACACCTCCTTGTGCGCCGTCTAGCCGTCCGGGCGAACCAGTCTCACCAGCTCCGACACCAACAAACACGTCCTAGAAACACGTTTAAGAGGCTAATGCTAGTGTTTCAGGCGTATGTATGCAACCTGCATTAAACCCTTTAAACCAATACCAGATTTATTATGTTTAAAGCAAGAAGAGTACTATGCAAATAAAAATTAAATTAGGATTTTATTACAGATGCAGTCGTTCTTATATTATTCCAGCTGCGTGATGAAAACTCTAGGATAACAAACCGTTACATTTTGAATACGATGCGAAAAAAGTTTTGTAACGTTTTGTAGTCAGTCATTCCTTACACTTGTCCTTGGAGAGCGCAGCGAAAATAAGATAGAATGTGTCATTAATAAAACACAAAGATAATTTAGATGTAATATTCATACTTCTGTTAAAACGACAGTAAGATTAACCTTGATTTAAACAGGGTTAATGCAGATTGCATACATCCCTCTGAAACATAGACCGGCCTAATACGAGTCTCCTTTCATTCTTCTCGCTTCTGGCTTTCTACAATACTCCCTGTACATGCACTGACGATCTTGTTTAAGTTTCCAGGCAATAGTTGCCTCGGAGGATGCCCCCTGTTCGGACGAGCTGATGTAAGTTTCCCGAATCATTCCAGACCAAAGCTGGGGTGGCCATAGTGCATACTTAGCAGTTCATTGAAAATATTTGAGTCTCTAATGCCACAGCTGTCGACGATATGTGAAATTGGGCCGCCTAAGGGGGAATTAGCCTACAATACCGAGGGAAATTGTCTTATGTGAGCATCTTTCCTGCGTGTGTGTCTGGTTATCCGTGTGCCTGTGTGCGACGTGTGACCTTCGATATTCGGTTGAACCCAGCGACCGAATTTCTTAAAACTGGCACACCTCACTTCTAATAAAACAATTCATGGGATTTGCTCTAAATATTTTCCTGGTGAGTTTATATTGCCTTTGAGATAAAAACATTACTTGCCATATTTTGTATTTTTTAATGTGTTTTATTTATGCCGTGTTCATATTTTTACTGTGGCCGCTTCAACATTTTTTTGGATTCACGAGATAACAGAACTTTTTTCTTTACTTTTCACAAATTCGGTACACGAAGTACTAAAAATGGTCATTAAATATTTATTAATTTTTTTCATGATGCGATATTTTTTAAATGACCGAAATTTTTTAAATTTTGTGTTAATGCGATATCTGATGTTCTTAGTAAGCATTTTGTTTATGTCGAACCCATACTTTCGCAATAGTGGTCATTTGAACATTTTTATCACAGGAGATTTCTGAGGAACAATGTTTTGAGAATTTTATCAATCTCGGTACACAGGGACATGACTTTTACGGATTTTGTTCACTCGTGTTCACTTTTTAAACAAGACTGTTATTCAAAAACTTTTTTATCATACGAAATATCTACGCAACTATATTTCAGAATTTTATAAAGCTCGATACTCGATATGCATATAGTACTCAATAAGGTAACTTGACTACTAAGCAATATGTTCACGCCCTGTTCATATTTTCAAAATAAAGATTTTCGATGCTAATTTACTATTTAACCATTACCAGATTTTTTTTTGTTTGACAGATTATAATATTACCTTCGATTTTATCTGGGTTTATTTTTGTAGGTCCGCAATTTTGTAAGGTGGCAAAACATGAACATTTTTTTTTTTTATTTCTTGAGAATAACTGGATATTTTGTAACTAAATATATTATTTGGAAAGTTTATCATTCGAACGTTGATAAATGTATTCATTGTTATAAGTCCATCTGGTTAAAAGATTGTATGATACACACATACACACATAAACACACACACATATTATATATACAGGTTGTCTTAAAAGTCTGATCTCATAGGGCAAATATAAATTGGTGAAATATGGAATGTCTAATTGTGTAGTAGTGTGTTGGCGTAAGACAACAGCAGTGAGTTCACTTCCATGTGTCATTAAAACAGAAAATGTTCAAATTGATGGTCGCAATGTACTTTGCACGTGCGTATGCGATGCTTCAAATTGCTTTGTACACGATTTAACATGGTCAGCGGGATGGAGCAGCATGTAGTAGTATTGTTGTTTTCACAATAACATTTCATTACACTACAACACTATTAAAACAATCCATATTTCACCCATTTCTATTCGTCCCATAAGACCGGACTTATGGGAAAACCTGTATAAACACACAAACACACACATTCTGTCGTGTTTCGAGATGTACATGACCGATTGTAGCTTTCTGGGTTAATTTTCACCCACAGTTAGGAAAGTAGCTTGATTAAACATGTCCTTTAACTTCTTGTCTTAACTTATTGCAGTGGGTTTGAAATTTACTCTCTTTTTACATAGCATTACACTTGTTTCGAATACGCTGATCAACTAAAAGAAAAGATATTTCAGAGCAGAGTTATTATTTAAAATATGAAAAACATTAAGATACACGTGCGTTTGGCTTACAAACTACGGGATCTAGACAATCGTTTCGCGAGGACAATTTTTTGACGTACGTCATATTACTCAAAATTAGTTTTCAAATTTTCGAATATCCTGACGATACAAATGTACGCAATTTAAGGGTGATCACTCCTTTTATTTCCAAAGGTCGATGATGTCAACCAACGTTTTCCGTGAGTTTGTCGGTCACAGTAACATAAATAATATGCTCGGGTACCGTAAGTTAACGTCGATTAGTTCACAATTTGTAGTGAAATTAAAGTTTTCCAAATTTGATATTCAGAGGCTAATTGGTTTAGGTTAGGTTCACGTACAAAGTGTAATATATTTTCTGTGCTTTATTTTTACAATGAATCAAATGCCAGGGTTTGTGAACATTCCGTATATTACACTTACCCGAAAGGAGCCCTTTTTAATTTTAATGTGGTCACTGGATGTGACAAAAGCGAAAAATTCTGCGTTACAAATATGCGTAAAATAAATTGATGTTGGTAAAATATAAGTTGTTTCTGTTATTCCCTAACAGAACAATCGGTAAATGATTATTCTTTATAGCCTTCACCTACACGAAACTGGCCAGCAGCGGCTGCAAGCTAACTTACGCCCCAGCCGTATGTACACTATTACAATTCATGTAGCTCAAAACGTCTGACGTTTCCCTTGAATTCGATTAATGTCTTAAGAAGCTTAGTTGATTGGCATTAGGCATTCAATTTTCTAACTATTTACGCAGCAATGTTTTGGAATAATTGGCATGATTGTGTCATCTTGTGAATTGTCAATACACGTGAATACGGAAATAATTTTTTTAAATACTAAACATAAATTATCAGTGCCAAAATGAAGTGAGTCATTGGGAATGCACAGGAGTCATTATAAAGTGCGCTGAACGATAAACAGAAATGTTCACCTTCAAATACTAGGGATTTGATATATATAGTGACAAAGGATATATCTAGTGACAAAGCTGCTGAGTTGGCAACAATGCACTTACGCGACCTCGGCTGAGTAAGTCTTCGTATGACCTGGAGTCATCCATCTTGCCACTAGGCGGCGGCGCCTCGCTGCTAGATACGCATCGCTGCCCCAGGACACGCAAGGGTCGACTGTAAAGGCTGTGCTGAAAGACTTCCCTGGATTTACCGCCACTGTTCTAAGAGATATCCTCGAGGCGGAGTATTTTATCCGCAAAAAGCAATCGAAACATGAGTCATACGGGCGGGACATTTGAGCGCGTCAAGAGTAAGACCGTCTTTATGAGCGGAGCACTAACTTAGCGCGTAGTGCTTTCGTACTATTTTTAAAAAATATGTGACCACACATTTTTATTTTGGAAAATATATGCCGCAAAGTAAAACGAGTGTTATTTTCTTACGACTCTTGGTAACGGTTTTCAAGACTAAGCAGTCGAAAGAAACAGTTTTAAGCCATTTTGGACGGCCCCAATCTCTATTTATGAAAATAGATTCATAATTTCAAAACTGATTTATTTTGGTAGATAAAGACATAGGGAATAAATTCAACAGTTCCGCATAAAACAGAACACGTGTCGACAAGCTACAGCAGCATTCAGTACTACTAGGCGAAGACTTCTGCTAAGCGCAGACCAAAATCTATTTTCACTTCTCTTAAAACTATTAAAGTTCAGTAATATTTTGTGTACGTGCATAACACCTTTCATGCCTACAAAAATGTTTACATTTTTTCAAACCGTTCTTTGTGTATTTCCATAGTATTTCTGTAAATAATACAACAGTTGTTTGTATTGTCACTATTTCTTTTTTAACACTCGGTTTTCAAGAATTTATTTCCAAAGAAAATTACAGAATATGTCATGCAGGTTTTGATATTAAATACGCACTATTCATTAATACTGATTCCGACATTTATTACTAGTATTTGAAATATTTTTAAACACTTAAATATAAGAAACATTTTCCCAAATGCACAATTTTTTTTAATATTAGCTAACACTTTTATTTTTTATAAGCACATTTTTACAGTGCATTAAGCTTACAAAAATGGCGATTTACTGTGAAATATTACGTAAAATAAATAACTTCTCAAGTGATCAAAAATTTTAATGTAACTTTGCTGACAAAGTCAATTTTACATTAAAATAATGGCGGACTCGCATTTTTCAGTTTAGAGAGACAAAATAAAATTTAAAAAACGAGAGATGTTAATCAAATTGTACGATTTGAGTAAACTGCTATACTACGTAGTGTAAAATTGTTAGACAAAGAATCTCACGGTTCCAGCTAATTTGGCAAGTAGGGGGCTAGGCATAATAGAAATATTCGTTAATTGACATGGAACTGAATTTTGTCTCGAAACTGTTACACCACGTAGTAAAGTCCATTTGTAACCAACATACAAAACTATTTTAACGAAATCAGCTCTCGTTCAGAATTTAAAAATGTAATCCTGCCGAAATTGTAGAAACTCATACTCATGCCAATAAAGAATACTGCAACACAAGGAATGTCAAATAACACCATGGACGGATCTAGGTTTTCCTTCGCCCGGGGTAAGAATGCCATCAGTACAATCAACCTAATAGTAATAAACGTATCTTGCATACGTTGTATTGCGCTCGCGTAAATAACAGTATAACATTTTAGTATAAATACACCATACCTGTACTTACTAGCTACCATTAGCAGTGTATTAAGAGTGCATTCTAATTATAAATACTGTATTTACAACATTATACGGTGTTCAAAGTTAATAAAAATACAAAAATACAAAGCTAATAACAGTCTAAATATTTATAGACATTGTATCTTTTTTTTACACGCATTTACATTTCATTCCCAAGTAAAAAATTTCCGCACCACCAGCGCCAACTCTAACCCGGTGGCCGGGGTTGTCTGCCCCCTCCCCCTAGATCCGCCACTGAATTACACTAACAAACATTATTGTTTTTGTGAACAGCTGGGTAACGTTTCATATCGGATGAGTAAAGGACAAAATATTTGCAGTTTCTCAAGCGGAAGTGTTCATAACATTTTTTATTTAACGTAGTAAATGTTCGAAATTGTCGAAACTTATCCACTGAAGTGTTAATTATAATAAAACTCACTGCTATGTGTCACTTGATCATCGATAAAATCGAGCACAGGAGGAAGATGGGTAAACACGTACGCCAAAAATAATTTAAGCTCACATCTAAATTTATACTCATGGTATGAGTAATATTCACATATATTTTTATTAATTCACGTCAGTTCCACAAATTCAGTGGCTACCGATAGTCCATAGGCGAAGCTGATGGAAGGGTGAGTGAGTAAGTGATATATTTTGGTCAGCGCTAAACATCGAGGTCTTGAGCGCTGGTGAGGGATGATATGATGTGAGTGTGAAGCAGCGCCGGAAAGAATGTGCGGGGGAAACGGGAGATTCCCGAGAAAACCCGGCTGACGGAAGGGGAAGTGACCCGAATCCTCCTTGTAGAAGAATTCGTTACAGCATTTGTCTGAAGTGATTCCAGTAAGCCACGTAATACCAATATCAGGTTCACTGTTTAGGAACTTGAACCTTGGCCTACCTGAATGTAGAATAGCATTGTTACCTAGTCGTATTGTTACCTAGTCGTATACATGTTGTACGTGTTTAATGTCTTCATTATGGTGCAATGTTTGCTAAAAATGTTACAATATTACAATATATGTAAACATGCAGTTATCAGTATCAGAACACATCATGGGAACCATGTGTACCGTCGACTTAGCAGCTTTAGCACAAGAGCCAGTCTTAGTATTTACGAAAATGGACGCTATGAAGATCTTTAAACACCGTAACATTAGTAACATGAAATGGACACAATTTTGGCAAATCCCTTCACAAATCACTCTAAATATAGTATTATGAGGGTAGCGACTGCAAGTTTGTTAGGATTGGTGGTCGCCAGCAGCCATCAGCAGCAATCCGGCCTGTGTTTAGTCAACGAGCCACACTCTAAAAAATTGATTGTAAATTTACCAGCGGGCTTATTATGTACCACCGACGCAAAGTCGGCTAACGAAGCAATTTTCTTTCCGTTCACTTTCGAGATAGCGTTTCACTTTCCTCGAGCGATTATGCACGATAATATTTGCTTCCGACGTTATAGTTTCCTTCAGCGCAAAGCTTTTCATCAAAGGAAGTGACGTAAGAATTTTTGCTTCGAGCAGTTGGCTATCCTATTTTACTATAAATTTTTATTTTTATTGTGAAAACAAGAAAACTTTTACGTTTTGTATGTTTGCGCCTCTGATTTACTTCCGAATGTCTATATCTAACACGGCTTAATCTATGGTGCATATTTATTCTGTGGTAGAATCAGCTGATTGTAAATGTAAACACTAGAAAAGCAGAGAAACGTATTTACAAATACGTATAAGTTGAATAATTCGTGTAGGCGAATAAATGCTCGTTATTATATGCCTGCATTAATTAAAGGTTTTATTGCACGGAAGACATTTTATACCTTTTATTCTGTTTGTTACGCATTAGCCATCGATGCAGCCGAATATGACTTGCAGGATAGTTCACTTGTGTTACGTCCATTTGATAATATATAAAATTGTGAGAGAAATGAAAAATTTAAACGTAGTTATTAAAGTTTTTTTAGTGTTGTGAACACGGCAAATCAGTGGAATTTAGTAAGAAATGAACTCGTGTCGAATATGTATTTAACAGAGGTCTACTGGTATATTTTATTAATATTTTGTCCGTCATGCAGCAAGTTGCAGTAGTGATAGCGAAATGTAAATATAAAACGATTTAACGTATGATATTTGCAAGTAATGTTATTGTTTAATGCATTCAATAAGTTGAGTTTTTGTTGAAAACGTACAGACCTATAAAATGTGGCATTATGCAACTACTACAACAGGAACATGTCTTGAGTAGTCTAAATTTGCAAGCGGAGGCAATAGAACAAACGTATCACAGTTTTGAGTCTACTACTGCATTATGTATTTTGCAAGCAAAGAAATATATGATGATTTGTACCATTACTAGGCTATCTCACAGGAAAATTGCTTGGCAGGTTGTTTGAAATTGGATGTACTGGCAATTGGCCTGTGTCAAGTTGAACAGAAAACTGAATTTCCTGGCATATACAGTAAAAGGATTAATCATTCAGCACAAAATTGTTTTCAAGGTAACGCCCCTCCTCCTGTGCGTAATAAACTCGCAATTTACTGTCACCCTGTGGCGAGATGATTCTTTCCTGCCCCTCTACACCAACCTGACCGAACCCTTCCAACTCCCTACACAGTCTTCAAGTGATCTTGCAAAATACGGCCGACGTCACGAGCATAGACTGTCTCCCCTGCTCCGTTCTCCACCTCGCCCTTGAATCTTCTCCCTGGTGTTAATCTTCCACTATACTTTGCCTTAGGTGGCAGTGAAACCCTCCCAATCCTCACTTTAGTCCTACAGTTTTTACCAGTGTTTTAACTCTTCCCATGTCGTTCACTCCATCTCATTTCCTTCAATACAGATGGCCTACCAATTAACTACCTTACTCCTTCCAACCTGCCCCTGCCTTCTCCACCTAGGGCCTACCCTTCACCAATCTCGCTGCCCTTCTTTCTACCTTCGCCAGTTCCTGCACCTCAGCTGCAACGTATACATATCCCACTCTGCCACTGCATATTCCAGCATTGAAGCCATTTTGCTGTGTTGATAGTCATTTGAACATGTATTAGCTAACATGTAGATAAATATGAAACACAACCAATGTATTTCACAGAATAGGTTCTTTCTTGCAAACAATTTTACACGAGAGCAAATACCGTAAAATAAATACAGCGCACATCTTATAGACTGGAACATGATTTCATTGTAGGCTTACTGTAGTTCTGTTAATATCGGTGATTATTTTCACGTAGGCTTATTACAGATACGTAACCTACAGAATACTCGGACATAGCAATCATGTGGCGTTTTGCAGGGTTCAAAAGAGGTAGGAAATATCAATTCATTAAAATATGAAAAGTACGTAACACCGACACTTTTCTAAATTATTCTTTTACTTTAAAAATTTTTGGCTAACATCACATACCGACAATTTGTGACAAAAATCACGACCCTCTGCTGATGTGAAGTAGCCTTTGAAAATTGATTCTGTTCATTGCAAATGGGTTGCACATGTCCAGTATTTGCCTACTTTTCACAAGTAGCCACTGTTTTGCTACTCTCCCCTACATAAAACACAAAACCAAATAAATAAATAAATACTGCAGCTGTGCGTGGGGCTTATCCATTCATTAGCATTTGATGTAAATACAAACTACAGCATTAGGTTATGGCTCCGCCTCTGTTATTTCAGAACATACAAGCTTATTACGACAGTGAATTTCGACAAAGAAAACCTATTTCCAACAGTTTAGAGTATTGCAAAATCATTCTACGATTATGATTTTATTAAAGTCACAGTTTAATTTATTATTTAGACGAGTGATGCAAAGATTTCGTTACTTTGCGCGGCCTCCCATAGCCGCGCAAATTTACGTCAGTTTTCTTCGTCTTTGCGTCCGAGCTCGCGAGCGCGATCACAACTTGGTTGTACATAATCGCTTTCGAAGCAAACTCGACGCGGGTTTGCGCACGAAGCAACTTTGCGGTAGAACTTTGCGGTAGTGGTACATAATAAGCCCGCAGACGTGCGTATAGGAACGCTAAGAAAGTAGGTATGGTAGAATTGTTTCCCAGACATCCATGGTAGCACTCCTAAACCTTTTATAGAACAGTCAAATATATACTGAAGTTACCAGACTTGTATTGTAACAACTGTAAAAGTTTGCATATTTACAAGACGGAAGTATGGTAACTGTCCCATATTGCGTCTGGGATAATAACTTCCTAAACATTTAAGAAGTTTTTTTACAGTGTGCAGCCAATCAAGTATCAGCCTCCCGTAGGCAATGACGTGTGAAGGTCACATGATGCAGCTCAAACCCAAAACCTAGGCTATCATTTAACCTTTCTTGGCGTAATGTCACAGCTTTGCAAGCCACCTCACCCCTTTTGTTACTAAATTAAATGTACTAAATTCCGGACATAAATTTATTGGTACCGTAAGCGGAGGTTACTTTAGACACGTGGAGTGACTTTTGAACATTGCAAAAGAATATTTGTCACGTGTATGGTTGCCCTAAATTATTAAAATTACTTGCAATAAATTCCGAATAAAAATATTTAAATGACATTTAATTTATATTTACTCACAGTTGACAATTATAAAAAAAAATAGTACAAGTGTGTCTCAAAGTTAACTCATGTGTCCAAAGTCATCCACACTTACAGTAACAGGGCGTTAGTGCCCTGTAATATGGTAAACTGTATGACAAAACAAAACGAATCCTGGTGCAAAGGCTGCAAGGACAAAATGTAATTATGTCAACAAAACATTAGTGCTATGATGTAAAATCAGTTATCTAGTATACACCTGTCATTAACTCTGGTTCTGCAATGTCTATACTTAAAAAAAACATAATAAATACATGGTGGCATAATTTGGCAACCCTGAACTGGGGTGAAGGGAGCAATTACGGTCTGATGTTCCAGGGGAGACGCCCTCGGTAAACGCGTCGTGGGGATGCCGTCATTAACAGCGTGGAGGCAGGTGGTGTGGGCTAAATGAACTCATTCTGCGAGGTATTGGCTAGAACCCGTCCTCCCTATATTACAAAGACAAGTGCTGCCGCTGTAACACGCACACCATTCACCCTACTTCGCCAAGAATTACTCTTGATTATCTGCATAGAACTACGCCTGGCATGTAAACTCAATTGTCATAAACTGCCCACATACATTATTATATTGTCGCGAAGCTAATTTTTGAGTTTTATGTTCGCAGGCGAGTTGCGCCGAACTTTGTTTGAATTAAATAAACCAGGAAGCGTGGGTCGCCTGTTTCAATAAAGTTTCGTCAGAAGCGGGCCAAGGCTGACCAATTGTTGTGACATGCGACCGGGGCTGCAGACCCGGTGTCGTTGTCGTGATAGTTTACAGTTTTGGAAGCGCTTGGCTTAACTCTTGTTGCGAAATTGGTGCGTTACCGGAAAAAACACTCCGGTGGTGCGTCAATTATAGGCGGGTTTTCGCTGACTGGCAAGGCCGCGTTGTAGGAGGGGCGGTGCTGTGGTAGGGCGTCGATCGCCTAGGGGCGCGGTCATTATAGTCTGGAACATTGAGAGAGAGAGACCTTCTTCCAGCGAGTGGACTTGCCAGATCGAGCAAAAGTCAGTAAGTCACTGCTGGGTGGGGCTCCTGCTCCACCCAGACCTCTAGATAAGTTTTTAATAGTAAGACAATAAGGAAAGGCTAATGTAAATCGTAGAATAAGTAATGGTTAAATAGAAGCCTTAAGACGGGAACACCAAGGCCGCGAACCAGTCCACAGACCTTTCGTCTGTATCTTAGTATGACAAATTGTGTCCGTTTGCTTAAATTGTAACGTCGGGTTTTCAGTTGAATTTGATTGTTAAAATAATCCCGTTATTCTTTACAAATGTTAAATATTTTATATTTCATTTTAATGTAACTCACTTAGTGAAACTAAAGTTCCTATTTATTTGTAATTTCATTTTGATACTTGTATTAAATGTTTCTGTTTTGTATCTAATTCGTTTATTTAGTAGATTGTCCCCCATATGTTAATTTGGAGGTCAAGGGAAGCGTCGTGTGGAACAGCTGGTGTTCTAGTTTAAGTAGTAATTAAGTCTTCAAAATTCCCATATGCCTACTTCCTGTATAGGGAGATAGCTAATATCCGTATTCCCAGTCATTGAATAAATTCCTCTCGCAGTTTTCTGAGTTTTTTCAGATATTTTATTTATTTGTTGTGAACTTAGCTATTTTTGCCCAACGAATTGTGCTCTACTCCTGTGTTGTTACGTTCCCCCTGTAACTTTCGTGGTATTAACTTTAATTTGCCCCAGAGTTAAAATGAAGCACCCCGACAATATTGATAGAAGTTCGATTATGTGAAATGTTTATATTTTATAATTATTTCATAGTATCATTTGTCGTAAAGTAAGGTAACTAAATTAATGTAATCAAGTCTTGTCTTCAGTCTTATATTAGTATTTAAAATTTTTATTTTAGTCTTCGATTATAACAATTAGTTATATTAGTTTAAGGTCGAATCTTAATAAAGGCATTCTCACTGTCGCCCACTCTGGTTCACTCTTCAGTCAAATCGAGACAGCCACCCTCATATGCATCCTCGAAGCACTGCAGACTAGCGTGAGAAAAGGAAAGCAACGGACTTATTTCCATTGACTTTTAAAATAATTTATTTCTTGAACACTTAAAAAAACAACGCCGTTCACAGAGACGTCGTGTTTCTCTCGACTTTGAATTTAAAAAAAAATTTCTTCCCGTAATGTGGGCGAGAGGGTGCAGCGAGGTAGCATCGTCACCTACTCTGACTCACTCTCCCTCGAATCGGGGACAGCAGAGAGTACATTCTGTGACATCATGAGGGTGCGAGAGAGTGCTCTCTGGGCTATCGAGACACAGCCGCAGTAAATGTTTATAAGCTTATTGTTTTATCCAATGATGGTGTCGTTAGGTGCGTATTTGTTGTAAACCGGCTCAGAGCTCAACAGAAGGTGGGTAAATAAATAAAATACACACACACACACACACACACACACACACACACATATATATATATATATATATATATATATATATATATATATATATATATATATATATATATATATATATATAGGCCAGGACAATTTTTTATGTTTAACACCTTGTTTGATGGGACTTCTCAGTCCTGTGTAAATCCTGTTGTAAGGTAGTTTGCATTTATTTTGCTTAATGAGAAGCAAGATGTATGCTTGTCACGGTAGTGCGTGAGACAGCGAGTATTTTCATGCAAGTTTGCAGTTGATTCCAAGTTCTCAAAGGCAAGTTTAATAAGCACTCATACAATTGAGAAAAAACTCACATATGCCAGAATTCTAAATCTAATATTACCGTAAAAATAACGATAATTTCGGGTCAGAAATCACAACAGTAGTATGTTTTGGTATGTTCTGGCACAATGGGATGGGGGATAGGAGCGTCGGAGCCACTGATGACGTCACTGCCGCCATCTTGAATTACGTCATTTCCTCGTTTTACCTCAAAATTTCACTTTTTTACCTCAAAATAAATAATATTTCCCGTTTTTCCCTCAACATTTCCCTCAACATTTCCCTCAACATTTTCCCGGAAAACTAAAAAAATTCTCAAAAACACTGTATTGCTCAATCAGGCTGGAGGAGGCTGAAAAGGAGCAATAAGAAGCCTGAACGAGCAATATCTCTCATCGGCATTTATGTTTCCAGCATCCATCTTGTCCGCGATACCTGCTGTCAATTAATTCAATCAAATAAACTATACGGGTTTTCTCAGAGTTTTCCGATTTTTTTTTTCTAATTCGCATTCCTGCCAACCCTCACTTATACCTCATTATATTTCTAGTAAAAATAAGTTAAGTAAATATCTATACCTCACCTGTATGAGCTCCCCCACTCTCTCTCATGCTAATAACCAAACCCAGACTCCTATCTTAGCTATTCCCGAACCAGTTTAAATAAATTCAATCAAATAAAGTATAGAGATTTTCTCCGATTCTTCCGAAATTATTTCGATTTTACATTCTAAACACACCCCACTCACATCTCATAACATAAAACATCTCTTTAACAAAATTAATTTAAGTAATTAACTATATCACACCTAGGAGAGCTCCCCCACCACACCCCCTAGCTATTTCCGAACGATTTCCAATAAACCCAATAAAGTATAAGAGTTTTTTTCCGAAATCGTCCGAATACTTTTCGATTTCGCATTCGTACCATCCACCACTCATACCTCATAAAGAAATTTTTTTTTTTCGATTAAATTAAAAAAATAACCAACAATATATGCCAAGATGGGGCTTCCTTACTGTCACCACCATACTTTACACTCAAGTCACTGACAGACACCTCCCCCTCCCCTCATCATCGCCAACCTGTTTTGACCTTCACCTTTCTTCCCAAGTCACTACATGCATGCGAATCACGCGCTCATCCCGTGACACTCCTCCCCTCCATACCATGATGTCATCCTGTACCACCTTCCTCTTCTCACCGAGTCAGCACATACATGTGTCGCAGTATGGCGCAATATTGTACTTCCCCCTCACTCCTCCATTACATTAGTCGTCACATTCCTGAGATGTGACATCGTATTAGCATTGCGCAACTCTATAGGTAATTTGCAGTATCATTCTCGTGAGCACATTTCCCCATAGCTAACCTCTAGGTCGGGCTGCAAGTAGTTACTAATCGTCTCCTAAGTGGTGTTGATTATTAGGACTTTGGTGCTGGGTCTTTCCACCAGGAGAGCTAGTAGCTACACCAATCTTCTTGGTTCCAGTGTCGTCAGCTAGATAGCGTTAGTGTTGTATGTACTAATGGTTCAGTCCGTCTCCATTTCCAAGTATCACCGTTAAGAGCGCTACTCCACCTAACCTAACTTAACCTGACCTGTCCTCCTAACAAGTCACATTTCTAGCTTTGTCTCTGTTCTTCCTTTAAGCAAACACTTATTTTCCCTTGTATGTCTGTCTTGTATTACTTTTTAAACTCGTGTACTGCTTTTAAGTATTTTTATCACTCCCTCCACACCTCTGCTCTCTCTCCCTCCACAATGCTTCTCTCTCTTTCCCCACCCTCCATTCTCTCCACCATCCTCTCTCTCTCTCCCTCTCCCACCACCCTCCTCTCCATCCACCCTCCTCTTCTCTCTCTTACTCAACCATCTTCATCTCTCTCTACCCTCCTCTCTCTCTCTCTCTCCACCTTCTTCGTTCTCCCTCACAGACATCACATTTTGCTGTTTAAATTTCTGAGTTAAGCATCCAAAGCTTTTTTTTTTTTTTTCGTTTTTTTAATATTATGTTTTTTATTTAATTTCTTGTAAGTTGAACATTTAGTATGTGGTTTCACAGTACCTACTGATACTCTGGTTTAAGTAATTTTCTTGTATGTAGATAATTGTGTACAGTATGTTATTTATTTGATTTTTTTTGCCTGTATCTAACCTGACCTTACTTAACCTAACCTAACATGTCCTTCTAACAAGCCACATGTCTAACCTTGTCTCTGTTCTTCCTTTAACCTAACACTTGTTTTCCCTTGTATGTATGTCTTGTACTACTTTTTTTAATGTGTGTATCGCCTTTTAACATTTTTTATATCACATTTTTTTTTTGCTTTATGGATTTACATGTGCTCTCTATCTCTCTCTTCACCTTCCCCTTCTAACTCTCTCCAAACTCCTCTCTCTCCCTCCCCTCCACCTCTCTCCCCCTTTCTCTCTCACACCACTAACCTCTCTCTCGCTCCACTCTCATCTCTCCCTCCCTTTCCTCATCTCTCTCCCTCTCGGATTTTACATGTCGGTTTTCTGTGTTAGGCTTTAAAAGACTGTTTTTTCGTTTAAATATATGGCTTTAAGATATTTTTCTTGTACTTTGACCTTTTGGTGTGTGATTTCTAGTGTCCCAGAGTAACTTTTAGTGCTTTGGTATTTTCTTGTACGTAGATGATTGCGTTCAATATGCTATTTATTTGATTTTTCGACTGTAATTAGAACTTTGAAATACTATTCGTGTTAAACTTCTACTGAATTTTTTTTTTCTGAATCTAAAATATCTGAGGTTTTTCAATAGGTGTCAGAACTATTGTATAGATAACATTCTCGAGCTGTTGTGAGACATCGGATCTACTGTATATCTGTAACTATCCTCAGCGATGCAGTGATGTTCCTTAACAAGTTTCCCGATGTAATTTTAGGGAGTATCGTGATTTCTTCGCTAACCTTCTCGTCACTGCTAATTCTTGTAGCTGCTAGTAGTGTAACAAGCCTCTCTTCATTGCAGTCTTTTAACAGTATGGGCGTGGCTTTAGGCACTAAACTTTGTCAGATAATATCGTTTAAGCTTATTGTGCGGATCTTCTCAGTGTAGTCAGGATGTATGACACTGTTGGGAGGGATATAATGAACACGACTTACCATTAGCCAGAGTATTATGTGGTAGAGGGTTCACTCCATCTTCGAACATACATCACGTGTCATCTAGTCCATTAAGCGCCAGTTTTGTTGCTACACTCGGGATATAGGTGCGTCTTCCATAATCAGATTTTATATGCAGTTACTCACATAAACTTCTCTCTGTTCAGAGCCCTGATGTAGTCCTCAAAGTAAATTTTCTTTTTTATCACACTTTTTTTGGAGTCCGTTTTACCTTTTTACATACATTCTCACAGCACCAGTACGCGTATATCTTTACACACCCTGCTACCAACTCAGATAGGCTGCTGTATCGAATTCATTCTGGAAGTTAGGATCGGTGAACACGTCTTGGTAAAAGTCGACTGTTCGTATTTTGTAGATGAAACTGTCGGTGTCCATAGAGGGCAACTATAAGTCATCACCATACTTAGCTTTCATTATTTTATAATGGAACCGGTAAATGAGCGTCTTCTACAGGTCAAGTACAGCAAGGCAGGGTTAGATGGGCTTATCGAACAAGATTGCTTCATGCTCAAGTTTCACATGCGACAGGTTTTCTGAGTAAATATTTCTGTCATTAAAGGCAGGTTGTAGGAGTCAGTCCGCAGGAGTCAGTCCGCAGGAGTCAGTCCGCAGGAGTCAGTTCGTAGGAGTCAGTTCGTAGGAGTCAGTTCGTAGGAGTCAGTTCGTAGGAGTCAGTTCGTAGGAGTCAGTGTGTAGGAGTCAGTGTGTAGGAGTCAGTGTGTAGGAGTCAGTCCGTAGGAGTCAGTTCGTAGGAGTCAGTCCGTAGGAGTCAATGCGTAGGAGTCAATGCGTAGGAATGTCGCCAGGCCATTGAACGTTAATCGAAAACTGCCTATATATTGTATGGTGAACTTGTCACCGAGAGTTTCCAAATGTATTCGTTGCGTAGGATGACAGTAATGTCCTAGATTATCTATGCAAATTCTGCGACATTAAAGGTTTAATCGTATGCTAGGTTGTTAAAATATACAGAATGTTTCTTCGAACGTCTTCTAAGCAAAATTTCAGTGGTTACAAGCCCACTAATGTAATTTCCATTATAGTGACAGTGGTTATACTCTCTACACCCCTCCACCCATGTATCCACACTCTTAAAAACCATCTCCTCACACACATATGTACACTCCTTATGCGTGCTCTTCACACGACTAGGAAAGTATCTAAGATAGCACTGCAGGCACCTCACAAAGCACTGTAGGCTCCGCACACATCTCCACAAACTCGCACATACAAAAATATCACTAATGTTGTGAATGACTTCTCGCACTCACCACATTTCCCCACACCCTTCAAACATGTCCCCACACATGTTCTCACACCCTCCGTCCGTGTCTCTACACTCTTAACAACCATCCCCCACTCACCTATGTACACTCCTCACACGACTATGTAAGTATCTAACATAGCACCGCAGGCACCGCAGGCACCGCAAGCACTGCACAAAGCACCGCAGTTAGCACCGCAGTTAGCACCGCAGTTAGCACCGCAGGCACCGCACAGAGCACCGCAGGCACCGCAGTTAGCACCGCAGGCACCGCACACAGCACAGCAGGCACCGCAGTTAGCACCGCAGGCACCACAGTTAGCACCGCAAGCACCGCAGGCACCGCAGTTAGCACCGCAAGCACCGCAGTTAGCACTACAGGCACCTCACAAGACTGTGCATTAACCATACGAAACTACACCCTCTACACTCCTGCACACAAGTACGCCTGCTCCGCACACAAATACATCGGCTCCGCACATAACTATCCCTGCTCCGCACACAAATATGCCTGCTCCGTAATCATCTCAGGCACCTCATATGTCATCACAGGTATCTGCATACTTCATACATGTCCACAGAACCTCCAAACATGTTCCTACGCATATTTCCACACCCTCCACACATTTCCCCACACCCTGCAAACATGTCCCTACACATGTTCCCATACCCTCCACCGATAGCATCGATTGGTCCTGGCTTCACATAATCACATTCCAGCAAGAATTTAAGGACTCCGCAGTTATTACCTTTATTTTTACCTACTGTATGCTATGATGTTACCATACGTACATATAAGTCACGTATTCACATTGCTGTTATCAATCTCAGACTCGTAAGGCTTCACAATCCCACGGAACGCAGTTTCCACATTGACGAACCTAAATTGTACTGTCATACCAGACCCTACTACGATTTTAGGGTAGGTTGATGGCGTCCTGGAACAGGACGACCGAGCGTGTTCCAGTTATTACTCACATAGCTTTTTCTGAGCTGGTCGTGCTACTTTACCCTTGCAGATCTTCGTGTGCCTGGCCAGATTGTCAAGACGAGTGAACTAGGCGCTGCAGTAGTTGCATTTCAGCAGACTTCTTTCCATATTATGTTCACAATCTGCCTCATGTCGACGAGCATTGCGAGATTAAGCGAACTGCTTCTTGCGATACTTACAGCAGGTAGTTACTTCCCTCTTGACATCACCATTACCGGTACGTAAGTGCTTAATCAACTTGTCTTTGCGAGTGATTGTTACACCACACCGCTCACAGACCAGACACTCTTCATATCGTGGATTGAAGTCACAATTCTTCTAATGTCTCAGCGTATTATTTCGCAAAGTAAAGACTTTACCACAGAACTTACAGTAAATAATGTTAAAGGAAGAATACGGTTCTTCCAGTACGCTAGTTTGTTCTTCCACAAACCAGGCAAAATCTAACCTTAAATCTCTGGTTGCTCTTTACCCTAACCTAAAATCTTGATTTATACACTATTCACTAGCTAAATAGCGCGATGGGCTCAACGTAGCTCACTTAATAAGCACTCGAAGTAGGCTGTGCGTACAGAGCTAGTACTCGAATGACAAAGAAAACAGTAACTGAACGTGACACCTCGTGCGACTGATTATTAACCCTCACTATTTACTTATTTCGTACACTGTATTTACATTTTGCTAGCATTCATAGCCTCTGACTTATAAACAGAGGTCTCATACAGTCAGATGTATGTATACGTGTTAGGTCCTGTTTTTCACGAAATTTGTATTAATGTACTGGGTGCGCACGGTACTGAATTACAGATTTATTTTTGCTACAAAAATGGTAAAGAACTTGCCTCACGAAAAATATATTAATCGCAATGTATAGAGAGCTCTGTATGTGTTGTAGTCCGTGTTAATTACGTAATATAATTTTTAAAAAATACTTGTAATACGCCTTAGTAACTGAACAAATATTTCTTGGTCAGGACTTTATTCGATAGCGACCTCTGTAATATTCAGCCGTGATAATAAATAAATCATCGAACTGTTATAAGTTCTCTTGAGACTCGCGAGCCGGTAGGTATTAGTTTGAATACTGGTACATGCAAAGAACGCGAGAGGGATAGTTGTGAAACAGTAACACGACTCGACATCTTTTACTGTTAGCTTTAGGCTTCCCGATAGTAAATTTTATTTTTCAGGACCCAATAACAGCAAGGTTTAATTTACAGTGACAGGAGAAAGAACTCGGGCGGTAGTATGTATGGTTCGCCAAGATGCTAACGTGTATTTACATGGTAGAGACCGACAAATATTATAGTAGAGGGGTTGATACTCAGAACCAAAGGTATAGTTTTAATTTGTAGTCAGTACAAGGGAGTGTCACGGGATGAGCGCGTGATTCGCATGCATGTAGTGACTTGAGAAGAAAGGTGAAGGTCAAAACAGGTTGGCGATGATGAGGGGTGGGGGAGGTGTCTGTCAGTGACTTGAGTGTAAAGTATGGTGGGGACAGTAAGGAAGCCCCATCTTGGCATATATTGTTGGTTATTTTTTTAATTTAATCGAAAAAAAAAATATTTTCTTTATGAGGTATGAGTGGTGGATGGTAGGAATGCGAAATCGAAAAGTGTTCGGACGATTTCGGAAAAAAAAACTCTTATACTTTATTGGGTTTATTGGAAATCGTTCCGAAATAGCTAGGGGGTGTGGTGGGGGAGCTCTCCTAGGTGTGATATAGTTAATTACTTAAATTAATTTTGTTAAGGAGATGTTTTATGTTATGAGATGTGTGTGGGGTGTGTTTAGAATGTAAAATCGAAATAATTTCGGAAGACTCGGAGAAAATCCCTATACTTTATTTGATTGAATTTATTTAAACTGGTTCGGGAATAGCTAAGATAGGAGTCTGGGTTAGGTTATTAGCATGCGAGAGAGTGGGGGAACTCATACAGGTGAGGTATCGATATTTACTTAATTTATTTTTACTAGAAATATATTTTTACAATATGGGGTATAAGTGGGGGTTGGTAGAAATGCGAATTAGAAAAAATTTCGGAAAACTCTGAGAAAACCCCTATAGTTTATTTGATTGAATTAATTGACAGCGGGTATCGCGGACAAGATGGATGATGGAAACATAATTGCCGATGAGAGATATTGCTCATTCAGGCTTCTTATTGCTCCTTTTCAGCCTCCTCCAGCCTGATTGAGCAATACTGTGTTTTTGAGAATTTTTTTAGCTTTCTGGGAAAATGTTGAGGGAAATTCGGGAAATTTTGAGGGAAAACGGGAAATTTTGAGGGAAAACGGGAAATTTAATTGATTTTGAGGTAAAAAAGGGACATTTTGAAGTAAAAATGGGGAAATGACGTCATTAAAGATGGTGGCAGTGACGTCATCAGTGGCTCCGACGCTCCTATCCCCCATCCCCTTGTGCCAGAACATACCAAAACATACTACTTACAACATACAGCGTTTATACAGCCAACTGAAAATTTTTTTTTTAAATTACGTACAACTTAAGATCTTTTCATTTTGAACTACGTTGGTAAGACACCCGTCGATGAATTTTGCTAAGCAGTACAAGCGATTCATGGGCTGGATTGGAAACGAAGATGTTAATGGCAAAATTTTATAATATGGAATTTGATGTGCACAATGTGACAACGCTGCACGGAAATGTCCCTTCTTGTGCTCCACTCCCAGGTATTATTTTATGCATGTTGCATCGAGTAAACGTAGAAATCAATTTTGGACATCTAAGGATTTCAACCTGCGCCAATAATATGCTGGTATGAACAATAGTAGAAATACGTCTGTGGAGCGCAAGAAGGGACTAATTACAGTGCTATGTTGCAACTCTGTGCGTATAAAATGTCGTATAACATTTTGCCACTAACATTTTTGTCTCTAATTTAGCCCAGAATTCTCGAGGTTTGCTTATAATGCGATTGTTTCACGACAGCCTATATGTATAATAAATACGGCTATAAAACTAACGTGAGTGTAGCTAAATGTAATGAAAGACAGGAACGATATCTACAATAATCTCTGCTCCCCAGCATACGCGTACAATGCCGTAATTTCGGGGTGTGGGTAACGCACATTACATGGTCTCTGCACATGAATGTCAGCACCAGCAGGTGGCAGGAAACATAAAACAGGGTTACGACTAAAATAGTCCGGCTGAATGGGGAGGGTTAGCTCCAGGGAACACGTCTCGTAAAAAGTCTTCTGATGCACTTGTGCAGGACGGAAACCGTACATGTTCACAACATCGGTTCCTTGGGGCCTGTTCTGCAACTTTTTTAGTCCGTTTTGCGATTTTAAACAAAGACAGTTGGTCGGTAACTATCTTTACGACGAGAATTCGTATTCTGTAAATAAAAATGGCGTCGTAACTGTCTTTCAAAAGTCTCGTGACTTTCTTTATATATAAAGATCGAGTTATAGTATGATATAACGAGACAAAGTTCATGAAAATAGCCGACATATTTAAGTTGTATTGTAGAATCATCCTCGTTGGAGAACAATTCCGAGTGAAACATTGCTTCGAAGGCGACAGAAAAACTTTATTTTATTTTCCCTTAAATATTAAATACCTATCGATGATTATAATTTTGTGCGTATTAACGCTAACTGCCACGCAAACGACACATTCAATTCACATGTACTGTTATCTCTGTGTCTTACAAACACAAACGGAGAACTGTGCTGCTACCTCTCGTAAAACGGTACACTAACTTTCTACTCGAGACTAGTTGATGTTAACAAGTTTTAAAATCGGTATTGTAAAGAAGAACAAATACGATTTGTATTATTTAAAACTTAATTTATGTAATTAGTAATTGAAAACACGGTGTGAAACCTGAGGAAACATAATTTAGTTAAGATTTAGGAAGACACAGACTACAGTGTTGCCAAGCATATTAAGATTCCGGTAAAGAGAAATGTTAGAGAATACGATATAAGGACCATCACGAGTGACTATCTTAATCGCTGTCGCTCACAAAAGACAGTCACATGTGACAATCTTTACCAGACGTGAAGTTAGAGAATAGACCCCCTGATCCATTGACGTGAAACTAGGCCTTTGCTTTCTGATTTCAATGAACTCGCCTCTAAGAGTCTGCAGCCTGGGGCTGTAGTGACACCCTAATAAATAACGGGGTTTCGAGGCGTGACTACATGCAATATGCGCTGTCTCCTCCACAGCTGTGGTGCGAGAAAGATAGGGTCTTACATGTTAAATTGTATTCGGTGAGACTTTACCTGTCAAATAAACATACGCCTCCACCGACTCGTTTGCGCCCCACATTGCTATACGATCAGTTGGTGCTGTTTTTACAACAACCTAAAAGTTATGAACACGAAAGTATTTTATGCTAATATAACACTCAAAAACACCAACTCATATAAACAGACTGTCCAAAAACAAACGCATAATGTGCACACCTAGCGAATTGGAGATGAAATGGTTAGTGGGAAAATGTTTTACGATATTTTATGTGTACGATGTGGCAACATAGCACTGTAGATAGTCCCCTCTTGCGCTCCACATATCTTACTTATCTTAGTACTACTGTTCTGACATGCATATTATGTATTCCTGTGCAGTCCAAATATGTTACTATGTTTACTTGACTTAACGTACATCGTCGTGGAGAACAACAGTGGATTATCACCGTGCAGTAATGTCACATTGCGCACGTAAAATGTCGTACAACTTTTTGCAATTTACATTTTCGTTTTTAAATACGTTTTAAGACTTTTAACCTCCGAATAATAACTAAGCCTCATCATGTTTATGAGATATCGAAAATATCGGGACAAAACATTTTGTACCCTTTTTCACCCTTTGCTGGTGCCAACGCCACAAAGGAAGCCACCCATAAATTTTTATACTTCAAACAGAAAATTAATTCTTCTGCCAACTACTACTACTACCAGTGATCCATACAACTGCATCAATATATGTAGTCAGAATTCTTTAAGAAATCAAATTAGTACAACTATACATGCCCTTTCCCTAAGAGGTATTCGTACTAATAGGATGGACAAATCGTAACAACTTTCTTTTAAATAATTTCTACGTGGCCATACCTGCGTTCCGAGATTTCTGGAATATTTTACGTTTTTCCTCTCCCTAAATTGTCAAATTGTGTGAAATAGTGAAATAGCTTCTTCTCCGTAAGCTACATTCCTTTTAAAATCATCCCGATACCTCAACTTGTTTAAGAGATACAAAGAATTAGTTGAAATAATGTTTAATTTTTGAATGAACTTAGAGATTGAATTGCAAAAAAAAAAAAAAGAAAGAAAGAAAATACTCAAAATACCTTATAGGGATATGCGTAAGCTTAATTCTGAAGCATAAATAACCTCGATTTTTCAACGGATTAGAAGTTATTGAGGATTAATTATAAACACGTTGCAAGTTGCGGCTTGTCATCTTAAGTTAATTATTACATTTGTAAAAATCGAAAAATATTGTTAACAGGCTTCTTGAAAGCTTCATTTTAAAACTAGAATTCACCTCAATATCTCAAGAGTATTAGAGCACTGTCGAGGATTCTTTGAAAACACATTTAATCCCTTTTCACTGCCTTAGTTTTCGAATTTCGAAAAATCCCTTCTTGGTGTATGCCAACAGCGTAAGGGAAAATCATCGTCAAAGTTTAATTTCTCTAGGTCTAGAGATTTGGGCTGTACGTTGACGAGTGAATGTGTGGGGTACTTATATGAGAGTATTATATGTATATACATACACACATATATGTAAACACACACGCGCGTACACATTTTTATACCTGTAGAAATATTTTCCCCTTTTTATTACAGATTATTGTTTTATCCGAAAGCGATACATTGAAAGAAGGAAATGTAATATCATTTAAAATGTTAAGATCTATCATTGCTCGCCCCAAGACCCTGGGGTAGGCAGCAGAACTATCAAAATTTCTTGCAAATATACAATTGTGAGTTTTTAGAGATGTCCTTGGCTGGTTATTTTATATCCTCTGGATGCAATAAAATACGAAATACACGTATACGGTACTGCTACAGGTCTCACTGCGGAACATTTTAGCGATCACTCTTTACAAATTTTTGTAAATGTTGACAAAGTCCTATTAATGCCTCTGTTGTTTTGTTATATAAATCGGGTAGGCATATTTCCAGACACAGCAATGCGAAAAAAGGAACCTGTTTTTAGAAATTTTAAGATACAATTTAAGAACGTGTTTGTAACAGTAGGTATCTCTAAAAGTTATGTAACCTTATGATTAGAGTGTAAATTCGTTTATTTACTTAACTTACAAGGAACAAATTTAGTACGAAGACTGTGGTAAATTTAAATTAATTTTCTACAGTCATATATAAGAAGACTCGTGCACGAGTAAAAAATAATACGCATGAAGCTCTTCCAACACAGTTTATGGAGACGAAAATTTATCTTTCGACGCATTACCTTGATTACACTGCGGAACGAAAGGATTGGCCTTCTGAGTCCGCTGGAAGGCAGTCGATAGGAAATTGTATGTGTTAATGCCTCCACGCTCCTGCCCTCCATTATGAGAATCACAACAAAAAAAAACATAACATTGTTGGTTAAGTGCTTCTGAGCGCACCGCCCAGCGGGAGGTTTGTTTCCGCATGTAAAAGCACGCAATCGATGAAGCGTGCCTTGATGCAGCAATTATTCACCTATAAACTTTAGAAACTCGTGAACTGTAAGGTCAACCCTTAACTAACAGTTCCCCTGCTCGCTGTTCGACATGTTTTCTGTTCTATTTATTACTGCTCTGACCGACTTATATTCATGGTCTTCATTAGGGGGTGGGGATGGGAAGCTAGGGGTGGTGAAGCCCTTATTAACACCTATTAATATATCACTGCCCAACTATTCATGGAAAGAGCTCTGTAGATCTCACCGGGAGATAAAGGCTTTATTTAGCACTCCCTGCAGTGTGATGTTCGGTACGCCTATGCTTTTACTGTCCATGGTCACTGTATTTCAAGTATTTTAGTAATATATTTGTGTGGTAGCATAGCAACTAAGGGTGTATGGCTGAGGCCAAAGCGGTACACGGCTTCTTTAAGAGGTAATGTTAGACAATTGTGTTGTATTTTCGGTTTTTGAGCCATAACATTTATTCAAATTGTTTTATCAAAATTTTCTTTTCGACAAAGCATATAGGATTTATTATCCTTGTATTTTTTCTCCAGTAGTGAAAATGACAATAAGAATATGTTAAACAAAGCAAATTGTAAACCGGCCTTGGATCTGAATTTTGTAAGGGATAAATAAAAAAGTCTTCGCTCTGAATTCTCCACAGTTAGGACACCAAACAGAGTGGCGATGTTTGGTCATTGCTTGGCAGTGAGGTCTTGAAGGGCCGCGGCGGTCGAGAGATTAGCCACTCGCCTCCCACCAATTTGATCCGGGCTCGATCCTCAACAGGGTCACACCTTGGAATTTAGCATGTTAGAATCATTCCGGATGATGTCGCTGGTCGGCTGGTTTTATAGGCGATCTCTTGTTTACCTCGTCCTTCTCATTCCGGCGCTTCTACACTATAGGACCTCATCTCATCATCTGGTGCTAGATGATGCCCTCAGGCGCTTTGGGGTGAAAAAACCTGACCATCAGGTACCATCCCCACACAAAATTAATCAATTAATATAGGTAGGTATTGAACGCTAGAAAGGATGACGTGTAATTATTATGTAACAAAGGCGGAATGTTAGTGCGTGGTAAATAGAAGAAACGCGAATAAATACAACTGGCCAACACAAAAGCGAACACATATTCCAGACGCAGGAATCGGGAATGACCTTGTCGGGTATCGAACCCGCCTCGTATTAGTGGGACGCGAATGGGCTGACCATGGCAGTCACTTGAGGTAACTCTGTACCGTAAGCCTAGTGTAATAGCAAGTTCTGGATCAAAGATAGATTTCATGAATATTCGTGTTCTTGATAAATGAACGTGTTGGCATACGGCGTAGCCAATATGTTGGGGGGGGGGGGAGATAGAGGTTATAACCCTCAATGCCACTCTTAACGAAAACTGTTTTCCAGCAGAATTTTTAATGACTCGTTAAAAAAAACCGCTAAAATCAGGCTCTATTTTGCACCTTGAAATCAAAATTTTCCTGGAGTACGACCATCGAACCACCCGCTTTAATGGGGTGGTCGGTGTTCATTATTATTCTTAGGTTAACCCTCCCCCTTTTTTTACGTAAATCCTGGCTACGCTACAGCGTGTTATCAAGATATTTTTTAATGGTTGAAAGCCAAAGAGCCATTTTATAAAAAAAATATTGTGTATACTGTTACCCCAAATGACTACACTACCGCGATACCTAAACGGGACACCAATAAGTTAAGTACCCGGGAGAGCGCAGGCACTAAGATCTACATCTGACTGTTGGAAACTTGACTCATCACCTCTAAGCGTCACCTCTCGCCTCCAACCAAGGCGATCCGGGTTCGATTACCCAGCGGGGTCGATCCCCGGATTTTCACACGTGGGAATCGTGCCGGACGATGCCGCTGGTCGGCGAGTTTTCTCGGGGATATCCCGTTTCCCCCGCCCATTCATTCCGGTGCTGCTCCATACTCACATCATATATACCCTCACCAACGCTAAAGACCTCGTTGTTAAGCGCTGATCAAAACCTCTTCACTCACTCACCTCTAAGCGTCAGTCTTGTCTGTGACTTACCTAGAGCTTGAGCAGTGTTGCAGGCGGACACGCATATTCATTCTCACATAAAATTACTAAATGTGTTCTAGTTAGGTTATACAGCATGTTTCATGGATATGTTGACACGCATATTAAAGGTGGAAACATTATAAATATAACTCATATAAGGCAGATGGGAAAATACTCTCAGGAGTTTTGTTCAGAAATAAGAAAAATTCGTTATAAAACTGAAATGTTTTCTCTAAATATTACCTACTTAGTCGTTATTGTTGTCTACGCATATCTGGAATCATGCACAAGTGAGGTCGATACACGTTTGGTTTAGTATAGTTTAAATAACGTCTGTAATTATTTTTCGCAGATCATCTATGTGACGTGGCTTAATTGCGTGCATGCGTACTATAACCATGCCCCAAAGCCAAAAACTGTAAGGAGCAACGACGAATTTAGGAATAGTTGACTTATTATGGAATATCCATAGTAAATGTTAACATATCTATTAATCATCATATACATTTAACTTAGACGCTTTCGTCTTAATTAACGGCACACTATGCACAACGAACTGAAAAGAGAATAGTTACCAAAGTTCAATTGAAAAAAAAAAAAAAATTAAACCTCCGATATTAACCAAAAAATCTAATTAGGCTACTTTCCTTAATATCGATGCATAGTAACCCAAAAAGAACAAATCGACAAGTATATATAGAAATATAAAACCATATGTTTATTAATTTATGTCATGCTATCTCAGAACACAGTAGACCCATAACAATTTTGGCAAATTGGATAAAAGTTGGGATAGTTACGTGTTTAAACAAAATTTCGTTACAATCGGCCTAGTAGTTCTCGAAATGCACGTACTAAAATGATGCATTTGTGTTGTGAATTCTTAAAAGTTATGGAACGTAGGCTAAATTTTAACACAGAATGAACAAATACCATTAAATCATACTTAGTACATATTATGTACATAATTAAAAAATATTTAAGAAAATCACTTATTTATCTTTCAAGCAAAATGTGATCTAAATGCCACCGTTAAAAAAATTATTAAGCTATGGTATCAGTAAAATACATGAAACTCGAATTGCTGTACTAAGTACATCATGAGTATCGAGTTTGATGAAATTTGAAAACACAGTTAATTTTGATATATCGTGTGATCAAAAATGTTCAAATAGCCACCTTGTAGATATATATGTACATTGTATGAAAAAAATATATAAAAGTCAAATCTGCTTACGAAATTAGCCGTTTGTATAATATAAACATGGCATGAACAAAATACATGAAAGTCAAGTCCTCTTATTAACTTCTATACGTGTAGAGTGTTTGACGAAATTTTGATTTGTTCAGATATCTCGTGTGCTTGAAAAATGTTAAAATGGTCATGGTTCATATTAATTTATTTACAGTTTTTCTTGAGGTGGCGTGCGAGGTTAATTAACACCAAATAGAAATGTATTGCTCGCAATTAGTCAAACGCCTGGATGCAAGTTCAGCCTACTTCACATTAAAACTCCTTTCACTGCTAACCAATTCCTTTGTCAGTAAATTCCACTCCCTTATTGACTTCCAAAGCATAGACGGTCGTTCCTGTTCCGTTCGTCTCCCCACCCTCTTAATCTTCTCACCAATATTACCTCTTCCTTATTCTCTGCCTTAGTTACGAGGCAGCTTACGGCCACGACCTTTGATTTATTATTTTTAACAATAAAAAAATGACTGAATTTTTTTAAACCAAATGTTTTGAAAAAAATTGAGACTGTGTATAGTCACAAGATACATAATTCTGCCAGAGCGTTTTTAAAAAAAACGATGTACCGCTTGCTAGAAAAGAAATTATTTTGCGTCATTTTGACAACAAAATATATATTATTCTAGGGGGAGGGGGAAGAAAACCTAAAAATCCGTTTGGTCTATTGCAAAGAAAAATTCAGATACAAACGATGATTATATATAAGTGTTAAACTATAAGAATTAATTTTTGGCATATTGTTGCAATATTGCCTGGCAAGCCGGACAGCAAGACGTCCGAGCGGCAATCAGGTCAGCGTTGGGAAACCACGGAAGACAGCAACTCACCTCCCCCCCTCGTGGTTGCACAATATTGAGGACAAGCACGCCGATATATTGGCGCTGTTACCAAGCAAAGGGGGCTGTCTGTCTGTCGGTCTGTCGTCGAGCGGTCGTCC
>PNEQ01093701.1:0-13146 GCA_003012365.1 Medauroidea extradentata | reverse complement strand
ACCCCCCAGTGATGTTTTACTACTTACAGAGTTTATTAATCTTTATTGCTTATCGTTATGTTTCAGCCAAATGCTTGTTTTATCTACTAGTGATGTGTATTTTCTTTCCACCTCGTAGTCTTGCGTAGCTTAATAATTCAGATATACTTTCATCTCCCATTTTACATTCAACACTTTAGCTACAATCAAGATATAACATGACTATCCACACGACACACCACATATGTTTAACTATTTAACACTACCTATATATTTTTACATTATGTTATTTATTATTTGGTTTACTACGTCCAGCCTTGTGACAATATAACACTGAATGTTTCCTATCAACATTGGCTATCGTTTAATTGTAGCATTTTCTCTCTCTACAACAGGCCCAGTTAGAACTGCACAGCTTGGACACACAGCGTGTGTGATTTGTCCCTAAACTGTTCACACGTGTCACGGTTAATATAATACAGTTTATTGGAGACTATTTTAAAAATTTTCGCGATTTTCCAGTGTCTCTACCCATAATTCCCGTACCTTCGGTTGGGGTTACATAGTCCCGTTTGAGATTATTTTGCGCCAAGAGAAAAAAAATTACCGTTTATCCAAATATATATTGAATATGATGACTAGAGGTACGTAAATTTCGCAGATACATTCCAGGTCAGGTTGAACGCCAATTATGTATACATCATTGTCATGTCTGTGACTTGCTGGCGGCTGTTACGAAACGCGTTTGACTACTGCAAGCCAGTATTAAATAAGGAAATAATGCGAAGTGCTATCGCTTGCTGCCTGCTTGTACGGTTATAAGCCAATAGATAATGGATTGTGGCCAGTGGGTGTATAGGACTGGCAAGTCTAGGCTGTTGCCAGATGAATCCGCGAAATTTACGTACCTCTAATGATGACCTATTGTTAGAGACGGTGGCAAATTGTTTTGTGACAACATACCCTTGAAAACACTGTAGTCTCTTCCAACATATCTGATTAGGTGACATATATCTGACACAATGTAATGTCAGCAGACCAATAATTGGTAGAGGTACGTAAATTTCGCAGATACACTCCAGGTCAGGTTGAACGCCAATTATGTATACTTCATTGTCATGTCTGTGACTTGCTGGCGGCTGTTACGAAACGCGTTTGACTACTGTAAGCCAGTAGTAAATAAGGAAATAATGCGAAGTGTTATCGCTTGCTACCTGCTTGTACGACTTTAAGCCAATAGATAATCGATTGTGGCCAGTGGGTGTATAGGACTGATAAGTTTAGGCTGCTGCTAGATGAATCCGCGAAATTTACATACCGCTAATAATTGGCTTCAAATACTACAACAACGAGATTCTTATTGCCTCAGTTAAATAGGGCAACAGCTTCACGCACAAGCGAAAGTTGAACGTACTTTGGAACCCAGCAGATAGTCAAGTTTTCCCGCGATAAATCATCATCTTTACCTATAATGCAACATATGTATCATCATTCTCAATACATTTTTGGATGAGCTTCGACAATTTTTCACTTTTTTTTCTTGGGCGAATTCCTATACCAAGGCGATCCAAGTTCGATTCCTAGCGGGATTGGTCCCCGGATTTTCGCACGTGGGAACCGTGCCGGACGATGCCGTTGGTCGGCGGGGTTTCCCGGGGATCTGCCGTCTTCCCTGCCCCTTAATTCTGGTGCTGCTCCATACTCACCTCATCACACTCCTCACCAGCGCTAACACCTAGATATAACATTCTGGCCAAGCTATCTTCAATTCACTGTGAATTATTTCACGAACGTAAGTCAACTGTTTTCTCTATTTTCATGACGGCAGAACATGCAAATTCTGATTCTGGCGCACCGCTATGAGAAATCTACGCCAGCTAAAGTGGTTTTCGTAAGAAGAAACTGCACTTACAAGTATCGTCTACAAAACTAACATTATTTCACATAAATATAAAATCATGACTTTATCGCATTTTAACGCCCTTAAGTGCTGATCAAAACCTGTCATTCACTCGCGCTATAGGATCACCTCAAACAATCGGCTTAGAAACAGACATTCCCAGTGCAGATTCACTTCATCAACGTGTCATGGACGCCCGTGAAACCATACTACACCATGTGGGAGTATTTGAAAGGATGCAGGTAATGCAATGTAATGTTTTGTCGAAGCCTAGAAATCTCTCAGATTTTTCCGCAATTAACTACAACATTTCATGAAGTCAGAGACCTGCAGGATAGATTACACCATAGTGATTATCTTCAATGATAAGCTGCCTGGCCATTTGCTGCCACCCGTAGTAAGCAACCAAATACACTCTATACTGTGTAGGACGAGATTGGATGCAAAGAAATTATTTTACTGAGTAAGCAGCAGAAACTGTAGGAGTGTAGCACTGACTGTCTCTCATAATGGTTGAACGAAATATTTAAGGCATGCATCAGTACAGCAGAATAACGTCCCAGAAAACCAAGAGCGAGAGAAAAATAATGTACAAGAAATAAGCCAACTTTGATGTCAATACGTTCACAAATAAAATTTATGTACCAACGAAAATTTCGTAACAAAATATATCAAATCGCAGAAATAAATTACAAACAACTATTTAGAACGTGTGCCCAAAAAAAAAACTTACGAACAAAGAGGTCACCCCAATTTATTCTGTAAATCGATGCTTTATAAGCTCGGATGTTCTTATTCCGTTTTTTCATGTCTACACATTTAAATGTGCCAATGAGAGTTCTTGCTCAACGATCGTTTGTTATTAGTCTGTAATAATTTAAACTGTCTTAAGTTATCGTCGTCCAACCATATAAGACGCAACATGCTACACTCTAAATGTAGTATGTAAATTTGCCACATGTGCGCATAGGAGCGCTAAGAAAGTAGTTATGATAGAATGTTTCCCAGCACTTATAAACGCTTTTATAAAACAGTCAAACGTATACTGAAGTTACCAGACTTGTATTATATGTAAGGACTGGATAATTTCGCGAATTGAATTACCTGTAAGCTAGAATCTATTGTACTATGCACGTTCAAGCCCCGTTTATTCGTTCATTACCTGCTGTTCCACTGAGTAGCAGCTAGTGGACAAATGGTCGGGACTTGAATATCCATAGTACAATGGATTCTAGCCTGCAGGTAATGTAATTCGCGAAATTTTCCAGTCCCTATTTTTAAGAACTGTAAAAGTTTGTATATTTACAAGGTGGAAGTATGGTAACTGTCCCATACTGTGTTTAGGTTAATTAGTTCCTAAACATTTTAGGAAGTTCTTTCACAGTGAGCGCTTTGTAGACTACAGTATCACTAAGATTTTCGCGATTTCTGTCCCCATCCCTCCGTCACCACGCAGCGGCGTCATTTCAGGTTTTTCTTGGGGGGGGGGGAAGCAAGATTTTTTTTCGGTGACAGTGACCTTGTTGCATCTTTTTTATTAAATAAGCATGTATACATTAGAAACTTTAATAATAAAACTTCAGTTCTATGTGCATAAGTTAGCATTATTTACATAACAAAATATATATTCTTGTTATTACGGAAAGTTGTCATGGCTGCGGTTAGTACATAGACGTAAACTTCACAGCTTACAACTATTAAGAAAAGTTTTGTATTCTAAATCCCCGCCCTATCTCTATAAGAAATTTAACTTTCTCTCCTGCCACAATGTTGGTACTCGTTCGAAGAATAACCTAGCTTTGTTGATACCTAGGCATCGCACAAGCGCCTATTCCAAGACATTTATGGTAGCCACGGCACGCTCTTGGAATGCACTTGGAGACTCAGTGAGGCAGAAATATGCCCAGTCTTCCAATTTCAAAAATGCTGTGCTGAACTCTCTTAGACAAGATCATTATATAGCATGAACAGTGGATTAAGACATATACCTATGTATGAATGTGTGAGTGAATGTGATAGTCAATGTTTTTATTTTTTGTTTTCTTTATTGTATTGTGATTTAAAAGTTTTCTTCTTTCTTCTTAAAAAATTTGATTTTAAATGCTGCAATGTTATTAATTAATTTAGCTACGTAAATTTAATATTTATTTTTATTCTCCTGTTACGTTGTAAAATGCTTTCTTATTATGTATACTGTGGTTAAGTGTAAGACAAGGCGACTTCGCCTTAACTTCGCCACATAAAAAATTAAGACGAATAAATAAATCAAGGGGGGCATTTGCCCCTTCCCCCTGCCAACGCCCTAAATAACGCCCCTGCCTCTCCCATCACAGTCTCACTAATGATCATTCCGCTGCTGAAATCAAATTGCTAGCTATTATACCGAATGTCGCCCAACAATTATTCCTTTGTTCTCAGTTCTCTATGCACATCCACGTAAGAATTTGGTTTGGATTCGCTAAAATATTTTCCCCTACAACTAGGGCCACGATATTGTCGCGTAAAAGATTATTGTCCCACTTTGTTTCAGTGTCTCACGTGCACATCGGCAGCTTTGCTTTATGGTTATTGGCAGCGTGTGTTTGTTCAGACACGTCCCTCATTTGACAGCTACAATCATAATAAGATTATTGTAATCCCGCACACTCTAAATCTGAATTAGTGAATATTCACTGATTCACGCTGATGTATGGAGTAGTTTCAACAATTTGAATCAGTGAAAATAGTAACTCTTTACATTGTGAAAATTCACAGATTTCCTTCAAGAGTACCAACATCTCACAAGTGAATCAGTGAATATTCACAGGTTTTTTTTTTCAGTTGTTTTCAAATAGCAGTTTTCACTTATTGAATCAGTGAAAAATTACTGGAAAATCTGTGAACATACATTCACTAATTTACTTGTGGAATGTTGGCACCCTTTATCGGAATCAGTGAACAGTCACCGATTTCACAGTGATTTCTCACTTAGTCAGATTGTTGAAACTGCTCCATCCATCAGTGTGAATAAGAGAATATTCACTAATTCAGATTTAGAGTGTATGTCTGTAATGTGCCAAGGCAAGGGAGAGTAAAATCATCCAATCACAGACGATGTAGCAGAGCTGCAGATGTGTACATAACGCATTGAAATCAAATTTTGAAAAATCATGGCTCTTCCTAGGGAGGGACCCCTGTTTTTCGCGAAAGAATTTTGCCCCACTTTGATTCGGTGCCTCGTGTTCACATCTGTAGTTCTGCTTCGTGGTCAGTGATTGGATATTTTAACTCTCACGGGCCTAGGGATTCTACCGGCAAATCACAGATTTGTGTAGTTGCAGGAACTTTACTGTAATTGGCTCAGTCAAATGAGACAATGATTGCAAATCTCGAATAATCTTACTTGTTCAGCTGTGAGAAATTCTGCCGATGGTATCAGGAAATATTGATTTCCTGACCCAAGTAAATCCAACTGCCTATTACATGAATGGAATTTCCAGAAGTATATATAGTTGTACTTTTTGTATTTGAATAAGTTCATGAGGTAAGTATTTCTTCTCCAAGTGGAGCTTTATACGAAACTATAAAGCCTGTATTTGAATGAGTCAGTTGCTGCACTCAGTATTACAGGTTTAACACTAATGTTCCTTATATGTTTAAATTTAACAGACAAAGAGCCAGTACATGCGTATGTTTAATACATTCTTATTGAATTTGAAATGGCAACCCTAAAATTTTGAAGTTACAATAATTTAAAATACGAAAATATTTCCAACTGAAAGTGTATTAAACATAAATGATCATAAGGCTAAGGAATTACTACCAGGCTAAGAAACCTGCGTAAAAATATGTGTTGGGATAGCTAAAGGTTTTCTACAAATTCATATAATCTATAAGTACCAATACTTCGAAACTTGGCATGGCACAAACTATACGTTTCAATTCACACTCTGCGATTTGTTCTATATCACGCAGCAAGGATGTAAAGAAATATTTCTAATTTCAGGGTTGGCGTGATGCCTCGCAGTGTTTATTTTCAGGTCGTAATTTATATTCGGAGGATAAATGTTGTTTGCATTATAGACTGTATATCATCCTCTAATTACTACTTCGTTCTGAACAACGGGAGCAGGTGGAAAAGATGCAAGACGCTTCTAATATATGAGCTGTGCCAACGCGAGTTAGGAAACCATCTACAAAAAATTATCTGAAGTCTAATTTATTGTGTTACTGTATGTATTATTTTTTCTAGAAACATTATCTCACAATAATATATTATTTACTTGTTCCGTTTAGAAACAGGATAATTTCGCCAAATTAACTGGTTTTAGCTCAAGACATTTTAAATGCATCTACTGTACATTCCTGTCCCATTTGTGACTGGCTTACAGTTCATTAGACGAAAAGTGGAGCGCTTAGAATGAATAGCAAACCTAGCAGAAAGTAAGGACAGTATTTCACGGTATCAGTTCTCGGGCGACTTTGACTATACTCAAGCAAACAGCAGCAATTGGCTAGTACCTAAGATTTGAATATACTTAAGAGAAGTGCTATATCTTGGGGGAATTAACTCGCCCATTCGAATGTGCGCTGTTTTTACTCATAAATAAATGTTCGTATACATAATTCTTACAGTGACAGTAATAAACGTAAATTCACTTCTGTATGTTTGAGTCTTTTCCACTGCAGATAAAAGAATTGAATCCGTTTTTGCTGAAAGGAACTAAGTCAATTTTGGAGTATTTTTTGTTTTACCTAAGAAATCCACTACTTAACCATAAACAAACACATCGTGTAGTGGTGAAGAGAACTAAGTCTGTTTTAGCCTTATGTGATAAATCACGAGTCAATTAAATGCTTATTTGGGAGAAAGACACTATAAGTCAGCAATAAATGGTTCTGTTAAAAAAGTTTCAGTTACTATTTACTTCATGCTTGATTATGTCATAAATTTTTTCACCTAGCATATATGTAAACTTGGACAGTAATAAACTGTTACGTGTGTTTTGTAATTTTAGCAAACGGAAATGTTTTGGGAAAGAGAAAATAAGTCAAAAATTAAAAAATATATATATATATATATGTTCTACAGTATTGTTTACATTTCAATGTTTGATAATAATTTTGCTTTGCCTTTCATTCTAGTAACAATACATGGGGAAAAAATTTAAGCCGGAATATTATTTACATTAGGACGAAACTGTTTTTTGCTTTTCCTGAAAAGTAAGAAAATTTGACAAAGTTCCTTTCGGCAAAACTTGATTCAATTATAAATGAAAATGAAAATTTTCAGTGACATGATCGATGGATTCGTATCGATAGATGCACGGGCCTTCAGTGAAAAGAATTTGGCAATTTCTTGTGTTAATGTGTATAGTTCTTGATGTTTTTGGCAGTGTATATTTGTACAGTGAGGTCACTCATTTGACTTGTACCAATTAGAACAAAGTTACTGCTACATCATACGCCTGTGATTTGCGACCACTGCCCCGAGTCGATGAGAGATTACTGACCCACCAGAACAGAATATACGCACATTAGGCATTGGAACACGAAACACGTTGGGAAATTTTTTTTTTTCACCAAGAACCAGTGACTAAAACTATAGCTTGTAAACCGTTGGGTTAGCATGGTCGTGTTTAAATAAAGAGTAGCGGAGTTAGATCTTACTATACATACTGAGTACATGACATTAACATGCCTGCAGGAATTAAGGGGAGTGTCAGATACTAGGATATATTTATCAATTTTGGGTAATAACTTCTGTTTCAAAATGTTTTTGGCAAATGTAGCAATGTTGAGGCTCAGAAGACATTTGTGTTGGATTTTGGAGATCATAATAGTGTTACATATTCGTTTCGTTTTGTACTTGCAATCATTGTTGAAAGTTAGTCTTACAGTGATTCTTAGAGATGGTGAAGTTTCGCGAATTCAATGACCTTCATGTTAGAATCAAATATCCTATGCATACTCAAGTCCCGACCATTTGTCCACTAGCTGCTACTCAGTGGAACAGTTGACAATGAACTAATAGACAAGGCTTGAGTATGCATAGGATATTTGATTCTAACAAGCAGGTCATTGAATTAGCGAAATGTCACCATCTCTTAATGATTTTGCATGAGAAATTAATCAAAGATTCCATTATTATTTATGTCAAGCAGTTTATCACTAGGGCCACGATTTTGTCGCGAAAAGATTTTTGCCCCCCTTTTTGTCTCAGTGTCTCTCGTGCACATCGGCAGCTGTGCTTCATGGTTATTGGCAGCGTGTCTTTGTTCAGACACGTCTCTCATTTGACTGCACCAATCATAATAAGATTATTGTGACTCCTTACGTCTGTAATTTGCCAAGGCAAGTGAGAGTAAAATTATCCAATTACGGGCGATGTAGCAGACCTGTAGACGTGCACATGACGCATCGAAACCAAATGTTGCCAAAATCTTTTCACCATAAAATCATGACTCTATTTATCACGAATATATCCTTCTGGTGGAAGAGAGAATTTTGATAATACAACTTGAATAAATGCTATGGCTCGAAAGCTAAAAAATACAAGAAATTATCTAACACTCCCCATAACCAACATACTACTTTTCTGCTTCTAAGGTCTTGTAATGGGATAGTTCTTTCCTCTTCTCATGCAAGCTATTGACAGAAGAGATATACCTGCACATGCCAGTTTAATTGGTGCACAGTCAACTCCGAGTTGTGTACAATCATTGATAAGCCCCAACTCTCGTGGAATACATACGTGCTTCGCAACTGTTGTAAATGATTGTATAATGTGGCAGTTCCTTAAAGGTATGACACTTAGTTTATATTTAATTTGAGATGCGTTCAACCTGACCTGGAATGTATCTGCGATATTTACGTACCTCTAACAATTATTTGTCGTCTAAACTGTGAGCTTGCAAACTCTATAGGCAAATCCCTTAACGTATTTAATTATAGCTAGGAACCCCTGTTTTGGTGAAAATATTTCAGCTTCAGTTTGCTTAAGTGCCTCGTGTGCACATCTGCGGCTCTGCTTCATGGTCAGTCATTGGCTGAATTACACTATCACATGTCTTAAGGGCGTTGGACCCGTAAATATTATTATTTTTATATTTGTACACAGTAAAAAAAAATTTAAAGATTTTTTGGAAACCAGTTTCCAAAAAAGTTTTTTGTAACACTACGAAAATATTTCGTAAAATTTACAAAAATCTTGTAAATTTGCAAATTTCTTTGTAAATTTACAAACATCTCTGTAAATCTACAAACAAATCTTGTATATTTACAGCTAATATATGGTTCATTTTACAATAATTGCTTGTAGTGTTACGAAAAATTTTTTTGGAAACTAGTTTCCAAAAAAAAAAAAATTGTGAAAGTACGAAATGTTTTGTAAAATGTGAAAGGTCTCCTAGGTTTATTTTGTTTTAGTTCGAAAAATCTGCTCATTATCATTATTTTACTAACTCCCAAAGTTGTTTACGATATATGTAACCACTTTAAAAAGGTTTCTGACATCTTACTTTCATTATCTGACTGATAATGTTCTGATATTACGTTACAAGAATTTCCTTGTAAATGTACAATTTTTTTTTACTGTGTACCAAACGCTGATCAACATTTGCACATCAGATAACACGTAATTTCCCCACAGTTTTTGCATAATCACCCATAAAAGTCACAAAATGGACATTGCGGTGCAGCCAAAATCAAAATAAGTAACTAACTAATAAATTCAAAATTACAGGAACTGATAGTCAGTGTATCAATGCTTTTTATAACATGTTCGACAAAAGTTAGCTATGAAAATTTCAGTAGTATCCAAAAGTCACATTTATGCAAAAATTAACTCTTTTTCGTCAATTTTTAAAAATGCGAAAATGTATCGCTTCGTGTTTACAAACGTGTCTTGAAGTAGCTCACATCATTAAGTATCACTGTGAATTATCTTGTTTCTGCAAGTGTTAATTTTTTTTTTTATTATTTTGGTTACACCGCAACTGCCATTTTGTGACTTTGATAGGTGATTATGCTAAAACTATGGGACATAATTTTTTTATTTGGGGAAATGACATGTTATCTGATGTGTAAAAGTTGAACAGTGTTTGGCAGAAATATAAAATTTTTAATTTTTACGGGTCCATAGTCCTGAACGTTTTGCTGCAAATCACATACGAGTGTTATTCGCAGCAAACTTATTCTGATTGATAGAGTCAAATGAGAAACGTCTTTACACAAACACACTCTGGCAATAACAAAGAAGCAGAACTGCAGAGGTAGAACTAAGACATTGGAACAACTTGGTGCACAAATATTCCCACGAAAATCTGGGATTCATAATTATAGCATGAAGGTCACTAACCTCATGACATTTTTTTTCGTATTTAGGTCGTGGGTATAAAGTGCTACGTGTGTTTTTTTGCTACTTCACATCGCCATATCGTGCAGAAGGGCACGCCCACTAGGGCCCCTACGATCTACCAGGTATGCGGGATAGTAGACAATTTAGGGGGATGATGAAGGGGGGAGGGGCGTGGCGGAGATGTGAGCGGTGGTATTCATGGCACGCGACGCTGTTGTGATCACTCACGTGACGTCACTGTGTATTGTCGCCTAGGCTTTCCTTAAGGCCATGCCCTTTGTGTATATACCGTTTTTAGAGAAATTAATATTTTACTCCTAAATGAGAGCAGATATCAAAATTTTGTATGGCAGTTTTGTTTAAAATCGTCTTCACTATGTTGGCTGGGTTTTTTTCAAGCCAGTAAATACAATAGTTTTAGCTAGTTATGTAAATAACGAAATTCTGGTTAATTGACTTTTTAGTCGAATCGTATATTTTCTTGTTTTGAAATAAAACTACCACGGCGAAAAAATTTTTAAACAAAACTACCAAACATATTTTTGATATCTGCTCTCGTTTGGGATGGAACGTCATTGTTTAGACACCGTGCACATTAAAAACATTGTTTCTAAGCCCACCCGTATATCTTCGGAATTCCGTACTTCAAAACGTACTAACTGGTTGTATGTGAATCTCAGATGGTTGACTGAACTTTACCACATGCTGTCCACCAATTACATTACATGGTCAGCGCTTAGAGTCTCATAGTTGCAATGGATAGGTGGGAATCTTACATGCTAGTTCAGCGCTCAGCTCGCTGTGGCGATGCGGCACCCTTATAGCTCCGTCACTTCTGAGTCCCTAGAGCCAGCAGGTAGCGTCCTTAATTGGAAGGGTCAGCTTTTAATTCACATGTATTAATTATTAACGACAAAATGAATTTGAGTTGTATTATTAAAATTCTTGCTTCGTTAGAGCACAGTGTAAGACTATATGGTTTATTTATAGAGGCACGAGTACTTCGCGTAGTAATCTGGTAGCAGTCTAGACTTCTCAGTCCTATACACACACTGGCCAGAGTCGAATATTCATTGGCTCCGAACTGTACAAGTAGGTAGCTCCCCCCCCCCCACTAATTATTTTATTATTTACTACTATCTTGCAACCTCCCAAAGGTGTGTCAAAACAGCTGCCGTCTAATCACAGAAGTTACAGTGATATACAGGTTATTGGCGTTCAACTTGACCTACAATAAATACGTGAAATACTCGTGCCTCTATTTATTTGAAGTTAGTATTGATGAACTGCCAGTAATTGCCTACCCTTTAGAAATGTACGAAGAATTATACTAATTCATTACATAGAAAGATTTCAGAGGCAGTAATAACAGTAGTATGCAATATCTTGTGACTTCAGAAATTCTATAAGTACGGAACTGAAAATTTAGCGAGGGTCAGTGACATGCATGCTAGAATGTTAAGACCTTAACGATAAAATATTTTCTGGTGACCAAAGGCTAGCCTCCAAGAATATATGTGAAATCGTGCAGACAGCAGCTGTTCATTAGCTGCTCGCTGATACTGTGAAATGGGCTTGTGTTCATATACAGTTATATTACTGGCTCAGTTACTTCCAGGAAGTGTCGAATAAGTCAACGACCAATTGTGAACGTGCTGGAACTATAGTTTGCGCCTAAAAGAAAACGCGAATTTTTCAGGTATCTTCCAGTAAGCTTTATTTTAAGTGCGGTAAATAAATTCACAGATACTCTTTTTGCCAACAGGAGTGTAAAGAAAGGGGCGGGGGTTTAACATCCCAGGATTGTAGGCGGTTTTTTCCCTCAGCTATTGTTAAGTAAATTTGACTTTTTTTCGGAAACTATTCCTGGACATTATTCCAATTCACACACTCATAAACACATAAATAAATACATGTAGACATACAGACAAACATGCACGTGCACACGTGTACGCTCACAACGCAAGTACAAATACGTGTACGTACACAGAGAAAAAAGGTTTGCTAGAGTCAACAATGTCAAATTTGTATATAACGAAACAAATATGTATTTTAAACAACATCATTTTTGTTGGCTGACAAATCTACGAATCGTAGTCAAAAATTGATTTTGTTGTTCTGACAAAACATGTCATGCCATGCCCGGTAGTTTTTTTCACGTTGGTGCAAAAAACTCAAAAAAGTTTTCAACCAAATGGGTTGAAAAAAATTGAGAGCGTGTGAAGTCATACTATGCACAATTATATGTAGGCTTTAAAAAAAAAAATGAGTCGTTTGCCAGTAAAAAAAAATATTTTGTGCCATTTTGGCTCATTTTCATGCTAAAATATGTGATACTTTGGGTGCAAGAATCTAAAAATCCATTGTGTTCTTTGCAACGGAAAAATTCAGATAGAAACTTTGATGTATTAGTGACAAAACAATGTAGCGATTTTGTGATAGAGATATTAGTTCATTTTGGAAAAATTATTTTCGAAATCACTGCAAAACTACCAGGCATGGCCTTAATCCTCCTGTTGAGTAAGTGATAGATTTTGGTCAGAACTCAATATCTAGATCTTAAGAGTGAGTGATAGCCGCCATCTTGAATGATTGTATTTTGTGTTATAACTTCTCTTCTGGTTAAAATCATGGAACTTTAACTAAACTACAGAATAGAATACATATTGATAGAATTTTTTGCCCCAAAAATCTTTATTTCCGTTACTATTGTTACAGGTAGAATTACAGTTAAGGGCGCGGTCGACTACCTGTCGGGAAATTATTTAAGTTTTTGACGAGCAATTGTGTTGTTGTTAAATAAAGTAGACGGGTTTTATATTTTTCTACGCATAATATGACTGTCATACCACATTTAGACACATACATAAAATAGCACAGTTATTAAATAAGCCCAAAAAAAATTTTTAAAGTTAGCATTTGTAAGTAT
>PNEQ01093700.1:0-13146 GCA_003012365.1 Medauroidea extradentata | reverse complement strand
ATGGAAGGGTAAGGGAAAGAGATGGAAGGGTAAGGGAAAGAGATGGAAGGGTAAGGGAAAGAGATGGAAGGGTAAGGGAAAGAGATGGAAGGGTAAGGAAATGAGATAGAAGGGTAAGGAAAAGATATGGAAGGGTAAGGAAAAGATATGGAAGGGTACGGAAAATATATGGAAAGGTAAGGAAAAGATATGGAAGGGTAAGGAAAAGATATGGAAGGGTAAGGAAAAGAGATGGAAGGGTAAGGGAAAGATATGTAAGATGGAGAAGGGAAAGTTGCTGGAGGAGGAAAGGAAAACTGGGGAGGGGAAGGGGAAGATGCAGAGTGGTTAGAGAGGGTGAGGGGAAAGAGTGGCAATAACACATTTTCTGTGTTACTGTACCAGAATTTATGTCTTTTTTTTTTTAATAAATACTGCTATTATCATTGAATGTTTCATATTCTGTGACTTTCAATGTTTTATACCCCAAAATTCAAAATTGGCATACAACAACAAAAACTGTATAGGTACAGATACTGCAAAAACTACCGGAAACCATAAACTAACTCCCAAGTTTGAGAAGCAGAGATTAATAAACCAGGTGCCAAACATACGTAAGAAAGAACGTTTAATATCAAATTCATCTGTGTTAAGCCTATTTGTAACATTGTAATTTTATTTAGGTGTTTATTAATTTTTTATGGTATGTTTAGGTTTATATTCCAAACTACTTTACAGAATTGTATAGATTGGGAATTAATGTATTAGTTTTAGATAATATTTTAGCTTTGTTTAAGGTTTGTTTACATTTTGTTGTCAGCAAGACTGTTTCTAGAAATTTCTGAATTGTTCTAGGTTTTGGAATCAATGCTCTAAATATTGTTACAACTTCCAATCCCACAACTGCAGGTATTTTGTTTCATAATAGTGACCTTCGCCACATCACACAATATCCTGATTGGAGCAGAGGCTGCGTGACTCTGCCAGCTGTGGGAAAACTTGAGGGTATTCGCTGGTCCCACTAGTTTAAGGCAAGCTGCCACCGAGGCAAGAACTCGTGCAAGAGAACTTGTAAAGCGTGCTTGTGAATTCTTTTCTTCCGGTGCAGGCGGCCATTAGGGTGTTTGGAGTCAGACCATCGCTACCTTCGTTAAGCACTAAGCAATCATTGCGCAAACTTTTCAAAAACTTAGTGACACCAATTTGGGTCATTTTTTTTTTTTGCAAAAATACGTGGTAATAGTGTACCTTGCTTGTAAACTTTTGTCAACATCAGTAAATAATGACTAAATTATATTTCTTCAAGTGTCACGCTCCCTACAATGTGTACCATTCTGGAGTTTCATGTGTCTTACACTGTATGATATTATACCTGAACAATTCTGTAGTTTCAAATTCTATACTATACTTTTACAACTTTTTGAAAATTCCTTTATACATACTTAAAACTACCCATTTTCCAATAAAAAAACCCATTATACTATTTAATTATTCAACAGTCCAACAAATTCCTTTCAGTACAGAATAACAAGAACAAAGAGGAATACAGAGTTTTCTGCTCTCAAGCATTAGATGTTAAATTATACTTGCACCTGGTTAATGTGTTAAGTAAATAAAAGTACAGTATTACTGAAAGTGCAAGGCATATATAAGAAAAAGATAAAAATGAACATGTAACTTACTATACAAAGAATCGTAAGGATCAAACATGTGAATTACACAACAAAACATGATTTGTATTTTCTCAGCCTAGAAACATCAGTAACTTACTAGGCCTACCTACGTACAACAACTGTTGCATGACATAACAGATGATAGTTGAATGAATACAGCTTCTTGTGGAACTGCAAGATGGACGAGCTTGTATTACTGACTGTTCACTATAAAGTGAGCACTGTGTACATTTTTCTTTCAGCTATTTTGCAATCATCTGTGATATTTTTAATATGAAAACTTTCCTGAAACTAAAAACCAGTGTAAACGTTTCACCGCTATCAAAACCTACAATCTTTGACTCCAATAAAGTATAGTTTGTGGATATTACAAGTGTTGGGGAGTACTCAGTTTAAAGTGAACAGGCTATATAATCAGACTGCATGAAAGTAGATATGTATTATATGTAGATACAGCAGCATTTGAACAACTACATCTCTGACTCACAATATATGTACTGGTAACACACACAATAGTAATATTCCTGCACTCTGCACTTATTTTATCATGTATTATAGGTTCTTCATTGTCAAGTGAGCACTTTCAACTGCTCGCTAACCATTAATGCACAGTCCGAAATGTACTAGATGGTTGATGACATGTTGCTAGCTAGGAAACTCGTAGTTGGAACTGTGTGTGACCAGAAGATAGCATCAACAGAGACAAGACCATTTATTACATTTTGACGTGTTATATTTGTTCGTGTATTGTCTATGTATTAATGTGCTATCTATATGTAAATGATTGCCATACTCCACAGTCCTATGGAATCTGCCATTATCACGGGTTCTACGGAGTGAGATAAATTAATTTAAAATTATAAAAACCTCCACTCATTCTAGTGTAATGTTTATTAACTGTAGCTGGTACAAAATTGTTTTATATCACTGCTGGTGCCATGGAGTAATAGAATAACTCGTACATTCTATATAAGTTAAAACACAGCACGTACGTGTTTCAATTTCTAGAACAAAACATTGATACGAACATCAATAAAGATGTAAATATAAATGTATTCATGTGATTAATAATAACAGTTTACACATCAGTCACTGTTAAAGTTCATTCATGTTTCTGGACACACATTAGAAAGGTGGGGAAAGCCACAACGCTACTAATTACAAAAACATTTAGATAGAAATTCACAAAACACTCACAAAATTGTACTTGTGAGTAAATAAAATTCAGAGATAGATGACATAGTTTGTTGTGCAGTCACAAAATTTTGCTGCTGAGAGCAAAGCTATGTGGGGTGCAGCAGTTTGACAACCCCCTCCCCCCAGGGTGTTTGGAGAACACTCTGTGAGTTGGTGGTGAGGACGCAAGTATTTTGTCTCAATGGTTGATGATGGTTCTGAGCATGTTGAGGACTTGACAGAACTACCAAAGGGATGTCAGTTAATAACTACTTGAGTTACTTTCTCAGTGTATTGTATGCGTGTAAGATGGTGTAGTGTAAGATAGAGTGGTGTACAGAGTTGGAGTTGACTTACCAATGTGTATTGTATTCTTTGGTACGTTTTGTCATGAGAGGAGGAAGGAATGTAATGTTGGAATTGGTTGCATTAAAGTTGAAGGCAGCACGGAACTCTTGTATTTATTACGGACATCACACTCAGTAAATATTGTGGCTATTACGTAACGTCCAGTAGAGCATAGACATTTAGTTCCAGTTGCTAAACAGACCCAGAAATTTTGTTGATACTTGAAAGTCAAATCTTCTAAGAAGATGTCTTTGAATAAAAATTTATTATTTTTACGGTGTAACACCTTAACTACATAAATAAAATAAATTATAGAAACAAATATACAGGCAACTGCAATTATGACAATCGAAAATATTCAATGAGTATAGAAATATGTGATATTGATAGAAGTTGAATTGTAATCACAAATAAACTGTGCATGTGCAATGCTTTTCTTTAGAGTTTCTATATCTTCCCGTAGCTAGACTGCAGCGCTAGTTAACACACACGACCCATTCCACAGCACTGAGTTACCTCTCTTTCTACGAGACTAACAAATGAAGAACTGCATAAAATGCTCGAAGAAACTGACAGTGATGAACTCAGTTCATGTAAGTACGACATGTATACACTACGTATTAGTTAGCATAGACTTACGCTGTTTTTCCAGCTACTAATGTTTTAAACAGTTCTGAGGAAAGTGGTTATGTCAGTCAATAAAATCCTGACGAGGCATCGGAGGGAGAGAAGCATGAAGGATGGACTGAACCTTCACAATTTTACTTGTGATACGGATAACAAAGTTACTGAAAAGTGCCTACGACTTTTGTCATCTACAGAAAAACCCATATATTTTTACTATCTTTTTCTCAATAACGAAATTGTAGATGACACCAATCTGTATGCTGAACAAGAGGTTGTTGCTAGAAGACATTACTGTAAGTAACAGAATAAATGCATGGAAAGAAACCGACCCAAATGAAATTTGACACTTTTTTGCAAAATTGTTGTGGATGGGACTCGATAAAAAAAACATCAATTGGGGACAATTGGAGTTGTTCTGTTCAGTACGAAAGTCCTGTAAATTTATGAGCAGAAATAGACTTGAACTTCTGTTATCTTTCATCTATTTTGCATCTAAGGAAAAGGTTTCTCCAGATAGAAGATTACACAAAATCTTAAGTTCTCAGAAATGTACGAATCAGGAATAAACATAACAATTGATGAGTCTATGATCCTGTATAGGAGAAGTTTGAAATTCAGGCAGTATATCCCAAACAAATGCTGTAGAAATGGCATTAAAGCATACAAACTGTGCCTTTCACAAGAATACACATGGCACGCCAAATTGTACGCAGGCAGAGAGGAGAGAGAAAGGATAATAGACATCACGACAAGAACAACAATGGTAATAGCAGAGCCTTTCTTAGATGCAGGAAGACACAATTACTATACCAGTGTATAGTTACCTGATGTGTTATTGGCCAAAAACACACCATTTATTGGTACATTCAGAAAAAAAAAAAACTCAAAAATAACCCGGCAACGTGTTACAAAGGCAAAACTTAGGAGAGGTGAATTTAAGTTACAACAACACACAAAAAAAAAAAATTAAAGTTGGAAAATGGAAGGACAAAGTGTGATGTTCTATACCTAACAAAAAAAAATGTTCAAGAAATGTAGAAGTAGAGGGCTTTAGGGGAACAAAACAAACAAAACGCTCTACCCTTGTCGAGTATGAAACCAGGTGAAAGGGTATGTTGATCATTCAGACTGAGGTGTCAAATCATTCAGCGCTAAAGTAAACAGTTATATTCAGGCAGACCATTGAAATATCTATCCTTCAAAGTATGCACATCACGGATGATACTATCTCCACGACAAACTAATCCGCAACATGCACCCACAGAAGAGAGTCAGCCGAAAAGAGGACGTTGCTATGACAAAAGGATTATTGCCCAACACGCCAAGAATATGCCCAAACAAGCAAGATCACGTTGTCAGTGCAAATACAAATTTTCTGTAGTGAATGTTTTTCTGGCACTCATGAATGTGATTCAAAAAGTCTTTCCAAACACTGCAGAGATAAGTGAGGAAGTGTCAAGTCATGCTGATAAAAACTGTTATTTGTTTACTTCTTCTTGCTATGTATAATGTTTATGTATTTGAGTGAATAGTGTAGAAGCAGTGCCATTAGGTAATGACAACCAATCACAAGGCCATTGTTAGTATTTCTTACTTGTTGCCCATTGCAGTGTTTCAGTGTTGCTAGAATGTTGTTTATTTTCTTTGTTCATATTTATAACATGCAGTACATAAGTATACAGTGTGTGTTATTGTTTGTTTACACCTATTTCCCTCTTTTATTATTATTTTCAATATTTTCCCAACTTTTTTTGGTGAAAATTATGTAAATGAAGTCTAGGAACTAAAAGTAATACATCTGTACTACAAATAAAGAAAATATGTGGACCAGACAGTGAAACAAATAAAATAGGTCTCGTCGTACTGTACGGTTAAGTCAAAACAGCCTGACAGTCAGTCAATGACATTTTATATAGTATATTCCTAAAGTTACGACACTTTCATCGCAACAAGGTGAAAGAAGTTACAGCGACGTGCATCACAACCTCTAGTACCAATCCTAGATGGCTCTCCAAATAACTGATCTTTACTCTAAAGCACAAACAATACAAGTTCTTCAAAAGGACTTATAACTGTAATTATTATTTTTTTACTGCAGAAAAGCTAAAAGTCATGAAGCATGATTAAACAAATATTTTGGTAATATTAATGGAATGCTTTTGTGTGTACCATTATTTGTAAACATTGTTTCTGTACGTCTTGTTCTGTTATTGTTTTGAGTGTTTAGTAGGATGAAAGGCCTTTGTCTGTTGTTGCCTTCGTTAAATTTGTTTTAAAATAAATAAACTAAGTAATTACCAGCAATTAATGTCATCTGAAAGAACATTAGCAAGTGCTTACTTCACTATGAACAGCCCATACCAGAACTGAAGGAGCAAGAATTTAAATAAAAAAAAATTTTTATGTAACTGAATCAACCATGCAAACAAATAATTTTAAATGCAAAATGACAGAAACATTCTATAGTACTTTATGGTAATATTTCAAATTGACAACAATAAGGCAAGATTTGAAAACTGAAAATTTCAGAAATATACAAGCATAAATGTTAAAACACGAATACATAGGTACATTAATTTTTAAAGAGAAACTGATGAAACACTAAGTAATTACAAGGAAATAAGACTGCGACAGCAATATTATGCTGATGCCATCTTCCAGAGTTGCTGTTTCTTTGGGACTGCAAGGTACATTCAAGAAATACAGACATTTGTAACCTCACTTTCACTTGACATCTAGATGAGTAGTACTTTTAATGGAAGGTTTCTGTTCAGTCAATATATACACTTCTCAAATATTAGTGCATAGGCAATACAGAGGCAACTGGAGTAGACCAATCAGCTGGAAGGTAACACGTCAGCTGGCACAGTGGCATCAGGAGAACATTGCGGCAGCTGCCCTGCCCTACCCCTTGCAGCATGAAGTGAGGTACAGTACTTTCAACATGTCAGAGCAAACTACAAACAATACACTGGAAAAACCACGCTTCGTGGACATGACAGTGTTGTCGCTTGCTCGGCCGCTTGCAGTCCTTCTCGTCAACTGACACAAGTGCAATAGCAGATTTCCGGTTTTCAGTAGTTCAATACAGACAATGCTCATTATGCTTTTTCTTTTAACAATGTGCACTTCAAAAATTGAAAACAATACTTTCATGGTGTTCTAATTTTTTTAATATTATGTATAAGCACTTTGCCACAGCCACAAATATTCTCAAATTGCTGTAAATGTACCACACACTGCACTGAACATTCTTTAAGAACTATCCCCCAATTAAAAAAACCTGGTCTGCAACGACACGCCAACTCCGTAATTGGTGCAGAGTGGTGACAGAACCAGCCCTGTTCTCTGAGCAACTTGCTCCATTCTCAGACGGGTAAAGTAACTACAGGCAAATACTGTCTCTATCAAAGTTTATCTCATCACTAGGCGAGAGTGACGCACAAAGAAAACCCACGACACTGGGTCTGCAGTTTGCGAGACCATCCTCGCACTCTTTGTGAACAAGCATCGACAAGCGACCGTGGCAACGACAAGTCATTCTGTACCTCCATTCAGCATGCCTCGCAAACAGAGCTCAAGTTTAACATTCTCAGCAAACTTAGCTATAAATAATATAATTATGACCTCAAATTAGCAACTGACACTAAATGACAGTACACAGTGATTGGCTGCATTTAACACATATAAACATGATTACACCCACTTAATTGACCACAAATACGTATTAGTCTAATGCTTCAAGCAAACTCTTACCTCACGTCCCCAGAGAGCTTAACTATAAAAGAATTAATAATCATTCTGAATAAAAATTACTTTTGAACTGATTGACATAAAAGTGATTAGGTAAGATCATGTTTCACATGTTCAGACAAGCCAACCAACATCCGATACAGTATGGAATACAGGAGATCATCTTTGTGCGAAATACGACTTGTAAAATGTTACACGCGTTACCAAATGTTCGAAGTCCAAATGTATGCAACCTCACGTATCATAGTTGTGTGCAGTACGACCGGTACACGAAGCATTATATAAACAACCAATTTACTGGTCTAATTACAGTGCATATCATTTCCTTCATTAAACTGACTAATGTATCCTCAAGGTAACATTCAAGACAACTTTGATTGTTCAATGTTTCAACCAAATGAAGTATGCTTGTAAACTGTTCAACTGTTATCCTTTGCTTAGTGTTCAGTAAATAATCTGGTTTTAACTGTGATAAAGGTGCATTCCATGCTGGGGAGGACATTATATTGAATTTATATTTAAAAAATTAAGAAAAAAGGTAAAAGTTGTCTTAAGAGTTATGCAAAGCCCTAATTTATTATGAACTAAATTTTGTAATTATTTTCAACTACAAGTATAGTATGCTTGTAATAAAGATGGCCTCCATCAGCTGAATTCAACTTTACTCAAACTGTTTTTTTTTTTTTTTTTTCAGAGAGGCTAATTTGCTAACAAGTCTTGTTAAGCAAACTTATTGCATTTTAAACTGTCAAGTGAGTATTAATTAAACGTTCTATTGTTGTTACAAGTTGTGACAATCATTAGATAAGCGATCGTCCCAAACGTGATCCAGTTTAGGTTATGTTTTTGAAGTACAAAAATTTTTTTCTGAAAAAGGTGTCAGCCATTTTTTACCTCCAGTTATACATACGAATTGCATAACATTATTTACAATAAAAAATATTAATTTGATGGAATATGATATTTTTAATTATTGTCCCACACGTGACCGTCTCATGCTCAATGATATCTAAAGTTAATTTCTATAATTTGTGTAATCAAAACAAGATTGCTTGAGGAAGGTATTACACGTGGAATAACGTTTCTTTACAGGGGCAATGGAAAAACCTAAGAAATCAGCAAGTGCAACAAAAATTAAGAGGATGAGAGAGAAGTCTAGAATTGACGATCCAAACTACCAAAAGAAAGAAAATAAAAGATTTGCAGAATTGAGAAAGATGATTTAATGAGTGAAAAAGATAAAAAAGACTTATAAGAAAGAAAAGAGACAGGAAAAGGTTACATGGAGCAAAGAAGAAACATGACAACTTAAAAGTTCTCAGAGAAAGTTCAAAGTCTCCACAGAAAGTCAGTCCATATTCCTGTACGACAACATTTTCTAAGGCTCTCTAGAGAACGACTCGATCACTTCCTAAGTCACCCAGGAAACAAGAAGCTGTGGTAACAAGTACGGCAAAACTTACTGCTAATAGTTGTACAAACCAAATGTTGCAAGATCTTGTATGCACTCAAGAAGACTAGGCCTACTCACTCGTTACACATTTCTTCTTCAGAAAAGACATTGTTCATACACGTCCAGGAATGAAAGATATTGTTACAGTTTGGGATAATAGTAAAAGAAAATGATAATTGCAAAAAAACTACTTGGCCCTTTTTCTAAAATATAAGCTTTACTAAAGGTAACTCCAGTCAATCAGTGCAAATGTAAAATTCACGAGAATTTCATTTCAAAACTAAATTCACTTTCTCCCAAGTGTACATATTCAAGTGAGCTTTGTAAAAATGTATTGTGTGATGAAAAACCAGGCTCCATTTGTTGGAAAAATTTGTGTGATAAATGTACAAATAGAAAAGTATTGTCTTGTCCAAGTCAACCAGAAGGTAAGATAGAGTGGAAAGCATGGGAAAAGAACAGTGATGGGAGGTTACAACTATCTGTTAAAGAAACATGTTTGGGTAACTTTTTGAATTGGTTATTACTGACCTGCCTGCAATGATGGACCATGTCAATACAAAACAAATAGGCTACAGCAGAAAGAGTTTTACAGTGATAAGAATAGTATAGAAAGTGATTACGATGTTCTTTAAGTAGACTTTGCAATGACATACAGCTGTGAATATCAAAATGAAATTTAAAATGCCCGTTTTTATTTACTACAGCAATTTTCTATAAAGGGACATGTAAAACATACCTTATTTGCTCCGACTGCCAATCTAAATATAGAGACACTGTGTTTGTGTTGCTTGATATTCTGTACGATGAAATAATTTGGACAAGTGATGAACAGCCAATGTCAGATATTATATGGAGTGATGGGCCATCGTCAGAATTAAAAAATAAGTTCATTGTAAAACTGCTGGCGATACTTTCCGAGAAACACAAAAGAGACTCTGCTTGGAAATACTTTGCAACGGCCCATGGGAAAGGCACTGTTGACTGGAGGGAATGTCAAAAGGTTAGTTCGACAGAAAGTTATGGCGAAAGGAGCTGGACGTGGTTTCAGTCAGCCAAATATTTTGCTGAACTAGCTGCACAGATTGTTAGCAATACCCAAATCTATTACGTGGTAGAAGATCATATATTCACTGAAATAGCTTCACAGAAGCCATGGTACAAGGATGTGGTTGCAATTGTTGGCATAAAAGGTTTCCACATTATTTTATGTGAAAATGGAATTATAACTTGCAAGAAAATTGCATTGGCCACAGGAACTTGTATCACCTCATCTGCACAAGCATGCGAGAAATTAGGTGGCCTACCTTGCGGACAATGGGTTGTTATCATATGAAGGAAAACTATGGTATATCCTGGAATAACAGCGCAGATTCATGCTTCCGACAGGATTCAAGATTCAGTAATGATACAAGCTGGGATTTCACATCACTTCAACAGGCCTGATAGACTCGACTCCATCTGCTATAGCCACTAGCCAAGAAGATAATAAGAAACTTTCACCTCCAGATGTTGTGAACAACCGAGAACTTTTCAAATGACTGCCTCATGCCAACAGAACATTAAATGTTCACAGAACTTGAACATTCTTTACGTTTGTGATACTTATGGTTACCAAATGTTTCAAGAATGTGTAAATAAAGTATTTTCTACAGTTAGGCTATCATTCTTTGTATTATTCTTGAAGAGTAAACGTCCTACGCATGACCTACATAAAAAAATTCTACAGAGCTATTTGTTAATGTTTTCTTGAATGTGACTATTGGAAGTTATTCAACTATCTGCAAATTTTGTAGGAAATAATACGGCACACTAATAATATGAGCAGATGGGCTGAATTTTTTATGAGAAGTCAAGTAATTTATCAAGCATGTCCACTTCACACGTCCCACACGTGACCATTGTGTTTCCTGCATTTTCAAAGTTCACAACAGATAAATTACAACTTTTCATACATCAAAAATTGAGTCATATTAAGGGCGCAGTCTACCGCAATTTTCATCATCATTATTTTATTTTGTATTTGTACCAGATATTTTTTTCTTGTTTTAGACACAAAATGTGACTAAATTTGGCTCTTATGAATTCTTTTTATCTCTCATATTTTTCGCGTAATGGCTTGTTTAAGTCATATTTTGCATGTTTCTGTTTTAACAACTACACTAAAACCAATTGATATATCGAAACTAAAAAAAAATCACAGTGGATAAAGACATTGCAGGCTACAATGACATGCTCATTAAATTAAAGAATAAACATTATTTGTATTTTTAAAAAAATTATTGCACTTTTTAAATTTTTATTTTCAATTTCTGCAATTTTTTTAAATTAAAATAATTTTTATTCATAAATTTCATGAGCATGTAATTGAAGTCTGCAATGTTTTTATCCACTGTGATTTTTTTTTGCGTTTGGTATATCAGTTGGTTTTAGTGTAGTCGTTAAAACGGAAACATGCAAAAATATGACTTTAACAAACCATTACGCGAAAACTATGAGAGATAAAAAAATTTCACAGGAGCCAAATTTAGTCACATTTTATATCTAAAATAAGAAAAAAAAATCAGGTACAAATAAAAAATAAAAAAATGGTGATGAAAATTGTGGTAGACCACGCCCTTAAGTACTTTCCTTCTAGTAAGCAAAATATGTACTGTAATAAAAAATTTATGTTAGTAATTACACGAAAATAACGTAAGAAAAATTTTGTGTGTCGCACATGTGACTATGGAATGCGCCTAAAATCTATTTTTAAAATAAAGTTTAGCATGCTTTGCACTAAGAAATCTTAAAGTTATGGCGCTAAATCAAGTATATCAAGCCCTGTTTCATTCTATGGTATTATGACATATTGAAAAATTTACTAGGGGAATTGGAACAGCAGAAAAAGTTTTTAAATTACAAAAATAAATCAATTCAGATAATAGACAATTCAAACAGGTAAGATATCTTGTATATAATTTTTATTGAACTTTGCATTTTAACATTAACCTCACAAAAAAAATGTATATATAAATAAACACAATTTTTTAAGAAAATAAAGCAATTTACAGCAAGACACTAGAAACAAAAATGGCTTCCACAAAATACAAAACTACTTGATGGTGTATAAAAAATAAAGTGCTTTACACTCAGCAAAAAATGTTGAGTTCCCAGCACCTCAGTTCTGCACTATTGTCAAAAGATAGTAAGGTTCTCGCCACTCTGGTGTTATAACAGTAGGAGGCTGCATGTGCAGCAACTGGTTTATCTTGAAGGTTTAGACTGGAACTGGCTATTACTTGTTTGGTATCTACTGTGGTCATTCATCCTGTCTGATATACTGATGATCTAGTTCCCAGCACCTCAGTTCTGCACTATTGTCTGAAGATAGTAAGGTTCTCACCACACTGGTGTTATAACAGTAGGAGGCTGCATGTACAGCAACTGGTTTATCTTGAAGGTTTAGACTGGAACTGTCTATTACTTGTTTGGTATCTACTGTGGTCATTCATCATGTCTGATATACTGATGATCTAGTTCCCAGCGCCTCAGATCTGCACTATTGTCTGAAGATAGTAAGGTTCTCACCACTCTGGTGTTATAACAGTAGGAGGCTATATGTGCAGCAACTGGTTTATCTTGAAGGTTTAAACTGGAACTGGCTATTACTTGTTTGGTATCGACCCTGTGGTCATTCATCCTGTCTGATATACTGATGATCTAGTTCCCAGCGCCTCAGTTCTGCACTATTGTCAAAAGATAGTAAGGTTCTCACCACTCTGGTGTTATAACAGTAGGAGGCTGCATGTGCAGCAACTGGTTTATCTTGAAGGTTTAGACTGGAACTGGCTATTGCTTGTTTGGTGTCTACCCTGTGGACATTCATCATGTCTGATATACTGATGATCTAGTTCCCAACGCCTCAGTTCTGCACTATTGTCTGAAGATAGTAAGGCTCTCACCACTCTGGTGTTATAACAGTAGGAGGCTGCATGTGCAGCAACTGGTTTATCTTGAAGGTTTAGACTGGAACTGGCTATTGCTTGTTTGGTATCTACCCTGTGGTCATTCATCCTGTCTGATATACTGATGATCTAGTTCCCAGCGCCTCAGTTCTGCACTATTGTCTGAAGATAGTAAGGTTCTCACCACTCT
>PNEQ01093699.1:0-13147 GCA_003012365.1 Medauroidea extradentata | reverse complement strand
AGCAGATTTATTTATGACAAACAATGCTGGTAAAGCAGTTACCATTAGTGATGTGGTTGAGCTATGTTGCAAAGCATTAGGAAAAGTTTCGTCCATAGAGAAAGCACTGAAAGGCTTTGCAGTGTCTGGGATATCACCTTTTAATGAAGATATATTCAGTGACGAAGATTTTCTGCCTTCAAGAACAGCAGATATTTCATAATCAGGCCTAGAGCTCGTGAATAGAGAAGAAGAGGAAGCAACGCCACCCGAAACCGCAACTACCCTCACTGATCCAATTGTAATGAGCCAGGACATAGACAGTAGACATAGGCCTACACTCACAGAAACAGGGTCTGCTAGTAGCTCTAACTCTAAGAATGCTGTCGAAGATGACCATATGAACATGCCAGGAACTAGTAGGCCTAGGAACAGACCTGCAGAGAATGATCTGAGTTCAAACACAACACTCAACATCAGCAGTTTTACTTCGGCATTACAAGCCCTGTCTCCAATACGAAAAAGGAAAGAAGACCTCGGTCCAGGCAAAAAGCTGACACGAAAGAGATCTGCACAAACCTCGACTGTTTTAACAAGTTCGCCACCTAAAAACCTCCTTCGAGAAAAAGAGGATAGTAAACGGTATAAAAAACCTACTCATCATGTGTGTGACGTCAGATGGAAAAGAAAAAAACGTGTTGGAAGACAGCAAAATCTGTATTCTGAACCCGAAGATACCTCTTGCATTTTCTGCAACGAAAAATTTAGTGAGTGGAAACAAGGTGACAACTGGGTAATGTGTGTGAAGTGCGAGCAGTGGGAACATGAAGCATGTACTGGTGTGGAAGATGAGGACGGCAGTTCTGTGTGTGATTTATGCAGAGAATAAATTAGTGTGACATACTGAGTAAAACAATACCGAAATATGTTTCAGCAAAGTGAACATTATGATGTTTGGACTTGTGATAAAGGTTTATTTTCAATTTGTGGATTTTTACAAGTATAATTAGTCCTTTGTAGGGTACTGGTATATGTTTTGTGTGACTTCAATTGTTAAAAATATAAAAATAATCACGATACGAGCTTGTTGCAACTATTTCCGCAAAAATTAAAGTCTCAAAGGTATTTTTTTTTGGTAAGGAAGAAAAATACGCCATGTGGTCCTCTTTACCCCACAGGGTGGGGTAAAGAGGACCATGCGTCGAATTTACTTTTTTGTATAAAATTAATTACAGAATATTGTTTAATCAATTTGGTATTCAGGGTAACGAATGTACTATAAATGTAGTTTTGTATGTACTAGAACGAATTATTTAGCATACTACACAACAGCTCCACAAGCACTTATGTCTTAGGTGGTCCTCCATGCCCCACTCTCCCCTACCAATGTTCTTTATAATATTGCCAACGCATGTTTTACTGTTTTTAGTTATTCTTGTTGGGGAAAATAAGGTAGTCAATATTATGTCGTATTAATATTTCTTTCATGCTATTCTCCATTGCTATTTTTGAATTGCTGACGTCTTGTAAGCCTAATATTACATTTAACGTTATTTGGTACTTAATAGCATGAAATAAAATAAAGTAAAACGAAGTAGGCCTATGGAGTTTACACTTTGGAAGACTAAGTCTTCAAATGAACAATAATTACAATTGCGTACACTTAGGCATCAATTTCAAAATGAAAAAAAAAAATATTAGTTTTAATTACAATGGGTTCAATCACTTAAAATAAATGGGCCTGAAGAATAAACTATGTAAATAACAAAAAGATTTCTATTACACGTTTATCAAAGTAAGGGAGATATCAATTTTAATTCTGGTGCAGGTTCAATAAATTTACTCGTCGAACTTTGCCATCAAGATACCTCGCGAAATTCGATAAAGGTCCTGCATTATAAAATCAGATTTATTTGCATGCATTTTCATTTGTAAAAATACTGTGTTTTGTAACAATATTGTATATGATTGTGTTTCAAATTACCTGTACTATTCCTGGCATAACGAAATAAAATAAGTTAGAATTACTTTAAAATAAATATTATTTGAAGTTATTTGAGTATTATTCTTTATATAGACTCATAAATGTATGCAAGTCATGTTTATAGCATGCACGTCCCTTTCTAAGGCTTTTATTCAGTGTTATGTACATTTTAAAATAAGATAATTATATTAACTGTTCTCTTGCAACACAACAGTATTGAGTTATCCATTAATCGTATTTCAATGTTGCCGGTGTTCGAATAAACTATAATTTATGAACAGTCAAAATAAGTACGTTACAACATGTTTCACTAAACTTGTAGTCGATTACAGACCAAGCCTATATAACATAAGTACAAGTGCAGTTTTTAAAAAATAGTTTTATTTCGTTATGATGTAAATTTGTCATGACAGTAATTATCCGTCTTCTAAACTCTTTAACAGTAGTTCACCTTGTGATCTGTAGTTTTATAACAGTTTTTGTGTTCATGTTCAGCGACAGCCAAAAGCTCTTGAAAGATATTACTTCAACATAATTTAAAAAATATATCTAGTCGGCTCTTTATTAAAAGACGCACTTAGTTGCCCTTTGTAACAGCAGCAACGTTGTGTTAAGTAAAGAAAATTTTACTAGCCTACTTTACGAGGTTATGAGTTATGTAATCTTTTCGATTATGTTATAAAATATTGCATCATTAGTAAATTCGCGCAATACTATCTTTTTTTAATTTCTTTATTAATAAGTAGCAACAAGTCCGATAAAAATAAATATCGGATAGGAAGCACACATTTTGTTGCTTTCTTGTAAAGAGTAAACTAAGAAAAGCTGCCTCCTCAGGCTATTCTCCCGAGGAAGACAGTGCGCCCCCTCCCCCTGCACGACAACCTTGAATGGCAAGGGATCTAGGAGGTTTCTCAGTTGTGAGCAAAGGCCTTGCACGAGTCAGTCTCGTCCCCTCAAAACAGGTTTGGTCGAGTAGGGTGTGCAACGCTGTCCGACCAACCTCGTGGTCTCTACAGAAATCGACGAGCGCTACGTGGTGTCCATACCAAGAACTACAGATTCTGACCTCCTAAAGTTGCCACAAATTTTATGATGGAAAGACCACTCTAACCTTATCTATACTCAATGATACAATCAACCGAATCACAACCAAGGTCACCCACACTATCAAAATAATAACTGGCAAAACAACCGGGACCGCAATCAGCGCCAAGTAAATACACTGCATCAGAAAAATTTATGCTTAGTTAAGACAATGAAAATTAAGTGGTTTGATGACTAATTTTCAAATACAAGTTGTAAATAGATCCCACCATTTTCCCAACGAACTTTTACATAACAGGGATATTTTAATGTTGATATCTTACAAAGTATTTAAGGCACATAGACATTATGCTACCAAACTCTTAAGAACACTTTAATAAAGTGATGAACGAGTGTGTAAAGTGTTATGTGATGTTTTGACTGTAGAATCTTACCTGCAAAACACAACGCTATTTACCGCGACGGTAATAGGTATTAGGCTACCGTTAGCCGGCAACTGAACTATGGGAAGAGAGATACACAGCGATTATGGCCACCTGCAGTGCTGCCAACTTCGAAGCGTGCAACCACTGTGCGTGCGCACCTGCCTGCATTGTTGAAAACGCCAACTACACCACCACGATGAGAGCAGGAGTTTTGAATGCAACACAAAGTGTTTGCAAAGGGTTTTTGTGTACTTTGAAAGTGTATGGTTATTGTTTGTTTCAGACAGTCAACGATTGAACTGCAAATATGTATATTTATTGTATTATTTCTATTTTCGTCAGTGTTGTATGTTTCTGCAAGACAGATTATTTCTTTTGAACTTTAATTTAGGAAGATTTCTAAATGTCTTAATTGTTGATTACTTGAAGTGAATTTTGTACTTTTTACATTATGTACTTTTCTGCAATTACCTAATTAGCTAAGTATATCAACTTAGGCAATTTGCAGGTGGGGCTGTCTGTAATGAGATCGTCACAGTTTGTAAAGTTTGTTACATAATTGAGGATCTAATAAACTAAGAAAGACATTGTGAGAAAAAACATCAGAAGTTTCAGTATTTTGACAGCTCCCGCTTTAATAATGTAATTTTTGTTGAATATAATTAATATAATATATTTGTTTTGTGTTAGATTAAGAAAATCTCTCACTCATAGATATTTATAGTTAATACTAATTATTTCTCATACACGTTAAATTATCTAGAAGCTATTTGAGTTTTTTATTGAATTTCAGAAAACACTCTTATAACTTTTCTTCTTTGAAAATATTGCAAATATTTTATGAACATGTTAATATTACCACATTGTTGCATAATTGTTTATTTAAATATTTTTCTTAATCTATTCCAACATCTGGTAGATATTTTAATGTGAAGCCGAAATATGTGTTTAAAATTTTAATTACCATATGATTGTACTTAGTATAATTCTAGTTATTTTTACTTTGTAAGTAAAGGGTATTCATCTACTCCAGAGAGGTTTCTCTGAGCAGATTGCAGGTTTTATACCTCTTTTGTTGATTGGTTGCCAAGGCAACGGCTCCCAAATTTGAAAGAGAACATAGATATGTTATGTGATAAGAGTAAGGAGAAAGAGTTCCCTGAATTGCGATAGAAGCATGCGGTAGAATCGGCCTAGCAGAAAATACATCATTTTATTTCTACCGTCGACCTAAGGTTAGGTCAGGGAACTTATTTAGATAGACGATAGTATGTCTGTAATTTTAGGCCATTTTAAGAAGAGGCTCACTTCAGTAGCAATATTTAGGCTAATTTGAAGTGTCATGAAGACGCTGAGAACTTCAGGTCTACATTGTAAGAATAGCCACTTAGAATACCTATGCTTCTAGCATCCCTATGTATATCCATCTTGTGGACAAGGCCGACCTCTTCAAATACGGACTTGGATATTTCTATCAAAATTTATTCCACAAAATTTTATGTTTACAAAATTTAAATGAAACTGTAACATTTTATTCCATTAGAGTTTGGTGTGCCTAATCTTTGTCAACGAGCTCAAACCCAGTGGTCCTGAGTTTAAAAGTTGTTTTACGACTGAGCAACTTATATAATAGAACCCAAAATTTAATTTTATCCCTAGCCGAGGAACTTTGATCTTATATCAATATTTTTAACCAAACTCAACCTTTTCTCTACTTATGGTAAATTGTGCCTAAACTATGTGTTTGACCTAGGGTGAGAGATTTTTAAATTAAATAATCAAGTTTTTTTTAAATATATTTCATTATCTTCAATAAAGTGCACTATATCTATTTTCAATGCTGTGTATATGTTTTGTCGATGAATCTACAAGAATCTACATTTTGGTAAGAGAAGTATCTCCTGCAACAGTAATTAATTTCACAAATTATTCTATACTCAACTCACCTTATTTACCGTCTCACAAATGTTTGGTACGACTACTAATACAGTAAAGCCAAAATCACGCAAAACAACAATACACAATATGAAAGTATTGCAAGTTTATTGATGAAAAGTTTGTCTAGAGACGTTCTAAGTAGTCCGACGTAAAAAATGTTAGGTTACCTAACTTTACTTAACCTAACCTGAACTAACATAATATAACCTAACTTAACACAACCAACGTCGACCTAACCTAAGTTAACCTAACCTTACCTAAGTTAACCTAACCTTACCTAAGTTTACCTAACCTTACCTAACTTAACCTAACCTTACCTAAGGTAACCTAACAACCTATCCTAAATTATTTTAACAAAACATATTTTTATGCAGCACTACTTAGAACATCATTATAAACATATTTCGTCAGTAAACTATACCTCTACAATCACGATGAGTAGTGATTCTTAATATTTACTGAAATTAAATTAAATTAATGGCCCTAAGTTACGTACACGAGTTCAAAATAAACTCGATTCACAATCAGTGGCGAAGCGTGAAGTGTTCCTAGTGCAAGCGGTGATCAGCAGTGACTATACAGAACTCTGCCTGTGTAACCATTTGACTGATAGGAGCAGGTACACTCCTCAGCCAGTAGCACGTAAGAGACGAGGATCTAGTTCTCAGTAACACACCTAGGTCTCAGCAACACAACTGTAACCTGCTCAATGTGTATAGTCAGATATTATACTGCTTGCCGTGGAACATGTCCATGCTTCGCCATTGTTTACAACACCATAATATTTATTGGGCAGAAGTTAATCTACACTGGAGTTAGGATGTTAACATACATGATAACACCACCAAGGTTAATACAACACGATAAATGTTTTTTCGTATTATAGATCTCGTCAATTTTTCAATTTATAAACAATTCCTAACAGCACAGAATATCCCAGGGATATCCCATATTTGTCCCAAATGTACCAAATATATGCTAGACAACCAGAGGATATCCCAAGGATATTATAATGGTACATCATAATTATTTTTGTAATCCGTGACAAACAGAAATATTTAGTTCGGTAATGTACATTAAAAACACACAAAAGCAATTTTAAATGTTTAGAATTTTTTTGGTATATCCTCAAAGTATATCCACAGGATATCTCAAAAGAATTTCCCCTAGATATCGTTTAAGTACATCCATTGGACATTCCTATCGTACACAGTGGATGTCCTGAAAGTACATTTATAGGAAAATATATTTTTGTTTTCCTTGGACATTGCTGGGGCTCGATTAAATATCGCTATTCAGAGGTGCAGCGCAAAATTTGCACCTGTGTTGCGTCGCTTTGGAATTAAATATGACATACGCGGTATGTCCCTCGGATATCCAAAGTGTGATCACTGGGACGCCTCGGGGTCATCTGTGGGACATCCTAAGGATATTATAGGATATCCTAGGGATATCCTGCAATCCGAAAAGGACATCCCATGGACACCCATGGGATGACCTTGCGCTGTTAGGGATTATGCTTGGACACAAAACAAAAAAAAAACATAGCTGTATTTCTGTTCAATTTACCAGTGTGATATATTCTGTCCAGACGCTTGAGAAAACATTAAACTCGTATAAAAGAACTTATGTCTCACTGGGATATGTTTTATAAATAAGCTAATTATATGCGCCTTAAATAATTTTAACTGGTTTGTAGCGACCTCAACGTCTGTAGCCAAAGTACTACATTTACAGCAATAAAAGATGTAATGCAATCACTAGCTGGTCAAGTAAGGCATCACATCAGTCTCCCCAGGACAGAGGAAGAAGAAAATTCAGCTAAGCAATATTTTTATAATGTTACAAATTTCCCTGGTGTGGTATGTCTTATTGACTGTTCACGTGTTCCAATTGCCAATCCTGGTTGTGACGTGGAGGAATTGTTCAGAAACTGACATGGAACATTCTCTCTAAATGTTCAGGTATATATGAACAGTTGCCATACATAAGGAATTCTTTATCCTAGGCTACATTCAAAACTGATTCTGGAAATAATTGCCACACTGTTTATTTTATTTATTTAATTATTAGCATTATATGGTTTCATTTTCACAATAAAAATGATTTGCCAGGATAGTGTACAATGCATATAATATATGTACGATACATTGAAGATAATAAACACAGTAGAGATTTTAGAATACAGCAAATACAAAGTAAATTTTGTGTAATTCATAGTACATTTTATCTTAACGAATACCACATACCCTATAACATTAATTCTGGTCCCAGTTTATTTTTCTGTGTGCCACGATTCGTCTTTTTTACATATCCTGCATGCTGTTGTGAATGTAGCGTAGACCCTAACATTTTATAAAATGACTCAAACAACAATAAGACGTACAACTAAAAATGATACCATTTCATCAGTTTACATTATTTGTCCTCTTTTAAACGGTTATTACTTACTTCTTATTAAAATATGTCACACACGGAGGTAGTAATATAAAGAGAAGCTGGCGACATCTCAGTGTCATGGTAATGGCTCAGTTATTATAGCCAATCAAGATTACCACTACTATTTATCAACATGCCTCTTTTCACTAAGTTGTAATGCACAACATCTGATCAATAGTTGAAATAATGGAAACAAAACTTCTTAATCACAAAATCTTTAGTATTTACATTTTTCTACACTAAAATATATTAATTTATATCCTATTACAATATAATAGGAGCCATTCTTGTTGTAATTATACTTAAATGAAGAGTAATTTAATATTTATTAATGTAAAAGTTCTGCATTAGGAGAGTGATAATATTTTAAAATTAATAAAATTCAGTATCAGCAGATAGAAGTAAATGTTTTACGTAATAGTACAGTAAAAATATTTACTATATTGTATTTTTTCTCTTAAGTCATTCCTACAACAACAAAAAATTTAGTGAAACTGAGGCAATTTTTTTCTTTTAACGTGATTGTATAATTTATAGAAAAATTAATAATACTTTAGATAATCAACTGCTTAATACTTTAAAAAATATATTTTAAAATAAAAATTCCTGTTTCCTATGTAATTAATTTACTGATCCTACCCTACATATATAATTTTATTAATTACATATAACATTATGGATCACAAAAATACGGTTCTCGGTGAGTCGCCATTTTGTCATAGCATCGACATGAAACAGTATTTCATAAAATTAAAGAGTTTGATATTAATAAAATTACACACCAGGTGTTTGTACTTATTCAACAGAATATACGTGGTTTCTCTTCCGCAAGTTAATGTAAAAATTCTACTTTTCAGAACACAATTTTCAAACCAAAAACCAACAGTTAGGAGTTCCTAAGGACTGCACATCAGTATCCATCTTCTTTCTGATGAAACTTCTACTTTCCGAAAAAATTATTATGAAATTTCTTCTTCTAGCAATCGCGTTATCTCACTAGCATATATGTCTAATCCACAGCTGCATACAACACACAGACATCCAAAAACAATAAATTTTTCACGTGATCCTGAAGCACATGTCATTCACCATTATAGTAAACAAATAAGGAACCAACAGTTGAACTATCAATACACCTGATGTAATCTCTCCCTCATTTTACACTCTCGCTTCATCCCCGAGAAACTCCATAATCCAGTCCACCACCCACTTGGTAAAATAGAACTAAAACCAAGTTTGATACCCATTCGTGTTATAAAATACGTAACTGTGTTGAAAAGAAACAGACGTACAGATATACTTGTGCATTTATAGTAGTTGTAAAGATTATGTGTACAGGTTGCTGTTGGTCCACATTGCAAGATTGTGGACATTTGCACCTCAAGGCCCGGATCAATTCACGATGCCCGGGTATTCGAAGGATCTGGCCTGAAGACTTGTTTTGAAGAACGTCGTGTGAAAGATTTATTATTGTGAGACAGTGGGTATCCATGTCTCCCATATCTCTTCACACCTATCATTCACCCACACACCGATGCAGATGTACGGTACAATACTGCCCACATCCGTACTCGTAATGCTGTGGAGAGGACATTCGGTATCTGGAAGAGGCGATTCCGTTGTCTCACAAAAAAAAAAAAAATTGGAAATGAAACTTGAAAATGTACCTACAGTCATATGTGATAATGCTGTATTACATAACATCAGCAGAGATATTTCTGAACCTTTACCACACGACGAATATCCATGGGTGGATGAAGATAATGTTGTACCACCCATGCATCACTATGGCAACCGGATTGGCCACCACTTCAGGGCATCTTTCATTCACAGACATTTCTCCTAATTGTTCAGACAGGGGCACACATATTGTTTGTAATGGTTCTTTGTGAAAGCATGTACATTCTTTTTTATGCACAAAACAAATAATTCATATTGATTTAGTTGTAAATAATTTCTTTGCAATATTGTTAATGTTTATTACACATTAGTAGTATGATTACATTCCTTCTGGCACAGGAGCCGGAGTGTGGCGCCCGCCCGAGTGTGGCGCCCCCGCCATGTTGTGACGTCACGGCCCCGGCAGCCATGTTGGATGACCTTCACCTTTAACCTTGAGTGTCAAATTACCAAAATTTTCCAAAATTTCGAAAATTTCTTAAAATTTATAAATTAAAAAAAAATTTCGAAAATTTCAAAAAATTTATAAATAAAAAAAAATTTCAAAAATTCCGAAAAATTTAGAAAAAAAATATTACCTCCATCTTGTTTCCGGCCGCCATCTTGGTGTTTCTTTCAAAATTTTTTATATTTCGTACTCCATCCTAACCCCGCACGTATTTAATAAATGAAATTTTAGTAAAATTATTTTTAATAAAAAACTTCTTAATAAAAAACTAATAAAAAACTTTTTTAAATAAAAATTATATAATTAAATCAACTACCGGCATGTCTTACCAGGACTAGCTCCATCAACACACTGACGCCCCCCACCACTTTTTACATGTATATATTAACTTATCCCCCCTTCCACTACCCATTCCTTTATTTTAATTGGTCGCTAGTCACGTGATGAATTCTCCCCCTACTTTCCCCTCTCACCAACACTCCTGTTATTACCCGCTCAAGCTACTACACCCCCTAAACCCCACCCCCTACACCCCACCCCCTACAATCACTTTCCAAGAAATTATTTTATTTCCCCTTCTACTTTATGTGCCATTTCCCACATCACCATTTCCACTAGCCAATAAGAAGCTAGCCCTCTTTCCCAACATAACATTATTTCTCCTACTGTAACCAATCACAGGCTACCATCCCCTTCTCGTTAGAATACGTTTACCTTTATACACTGTCCTTCTCCTTAGCCCAAATAAGCTAGCAAATTACATTAGATTTCCCCCCCTCCATGCTTCTATCTTATATCTTAACATATACCCCACCATCACCTAAATAAATTTCTGTGTACTTACATTTTATTAGTATCCCTTCTCCTCTCATCACACCTTATATGCCCCCTCCCCTTTTAACATTTCATATGATTGGTCGGTAGACCCCCTACACTTACATTCTAATGGTCACTTGTCTCCCCTCTTTCCCATATTTCTACACTTTTATAAACCCTCGTAACAGAAGGGAACGATCAGTCTCCGTCGTCTACCTCTTTAAGTTCAGTTCATATCGTGGTTTGTTCATTTGTAGTTAAAAGTATAACGATTCATTTGCACCCGTACATCTGCAAACCAGTAAGACACGTCGAAGTTCATATAGTTAATGTACTGTTCTACCGCGCCGGCATTTTGTTCCAACTGTGTTGGAAAGAAGTCGTAATTGTTCTGCATCAGAGCTAGAAGAGAAGAGTTGATCCGTTCTTCATTGACAGCCACACGCAGAGTTCCGGTGGTCTACAACTGATGTGAAGATTGTCACCGTCACAGAACACAAGTATCGAGAAAGTCAAGAACCAGGGAAAAGCGAAAATTTATTGGACTCATCAGAACCTACAGACTAAAAGAAACATGTACCATCTTCCACCAGTGAACTCTACAAGCAACTACATGTCACCACCGAGCCCTTCAAGTTCGGAACTCTCCGACGACTTCAGTAACGAAGACATCGAAATGGGTGAGTTTACCGTTGCTACATACACACCATTCAGATCAGAAGACACATTCCAGTACACGGACGTAATGGCGGGCTACAGAAGAGTATGTTTTAAAAATGCTAAAGAGTTTTACAAATTCAGTTCTGTAATGGCGATATTCACATGGTAATGTGTTACGATTCATACGAAGGATACTATGTACAAGACGAACTATCATGCGACAACGATGAATGTTACGTTTTTAATATTCGTCCAGACTCAGTACTTCCATGCACACTGAACGACTTGTTGCTACAGCGAAATGGTGAAAAAGTGACTGAAATTCGTGGCCATAACTCATTCACATACACACTTCGTCGAACAGGAAGCAAAACAGTGTGCGAATGGAGAGAGAAATGTAACGGACATACACATGTTGTGCAAAGAAGTGGATTTCCTGAATGGTCTTCACAGTGCTCACATTTTTCGTGTGATGTATACCATTCTTCAAGACCGATGCCACAGCAAGTACATACACTTACCCCCAGTCAGACAGACACATTTAACCCTTTGAAAGAATACGACTTTGTCGATGTAGTGTTACACAGAGTTACGTACACCCCAAAAGCATTCGTAAAACACGTTGTTGAAAGATGTGAATTTGACATACATTTCCATATGGAGAGAAGATACAACGATGGAGCAGTCGTTTCGCTAACAGTACGAGACTGTGACACCGACGAGTATGCTGTAGGTCTTTGTAGGCCTAGAATGAAATTCCTCAGATCGATGCAAGATATGAAGAAGGAAGCTTCTGAACTAATCATCAAAACAAAATATGACTATAAAAAACGTGAGTTCGAACACGAAATTACTGGAGGGAAGCTTCAAACCCCAATACTATGTCACGAGAGATGTACGGGCGTTTTGCATACATTTACATCATTAACAGAGACTAATCCTTGGACTGAAGTGAGTACAAGTGTGTGTTCAAACGAACTTCGTGTTGTTTATCGAAAATGTCTTATGGGCTTCCATTGACCAGCTTCACTTCTTAATACGCAAATTGCTATACATTCTTAATACAGTACAATTGTACAGTACCTTTTCGAATGCGTATTTATACAATTTCTTATAACACCCATCGGACACTAAAAAATATCGCCAATTACTTTTGTAATCTTAACATCCAGTGTCAAATACCATAAAAAAACAGTTAACTTAGTGTGTTCTTCGCCAGTATTAACTTCTCTCCAGATGAAATGTATGCTTGCTGTTCAGCCGGACAAAAAATATTATCTGCTATGGTGGCATATGGAAGGTATAAAGCTTTAACATTGGTAGACAGGGAGAAGGAGCTACCGTACTTACTCAAATAATTTCTTCTCGTCTACGCACCGCACGAGGTACCATCAGTGTACAAGTTCCTACCAGATCATCTAAAAGAAGACGAGGACATTATCGACTGTTTTCCATGCAAGGAGTGTTTCCGGGGGCCATACTTCGCTTCCAGAAACACGCCACATCGCAGGAGTTGGTGCAAGGTGCTACGACGCACAGTGGTCCCGATTCCCTCATTAGGGTGCAAAAAATCCAAAAACCAACCTTTTTTTTCGTTAAATTATTATTTTTTCTATGTTTCTATATTAGTCCTAGACCTCGAATATATAGATTGTTAATTTTTAGGTTTTATATTTTGGGAGCTATAATTATTCAAACTTGGACGTTTCCCGTGTCGTGGATCGTACATTT
>PNEQ01093680.1:8240-25718 GCA_003012365.1 Medauroidea extradentata | reverse complement strand
AAAAAATTTTTTTTTTTTTTTTTTTTTTTTTTTTTTTTTTTTTTTTTTTTTTTTTTTTTTTTTTTTACTTTCAATGTGGGGACGGTGATGAAGAAAACAAACGCGTGCCAATAAATAACGAAGTCTTATTTAGGCCAGAAGAACATATCCTTACTGAACTCCGGTATATGAATAGTTATTAGTTATTGTACAAATTATTTAAATCAATTGTATTTTGTTTAATTGTCTTGTTCGAAATCGTTGAGCAATAACGTACGCAGGTAGATCTGATGAATGTAATAAAATATGTTACACTGCATGCCTGCCACATCTTGGCACATATTTGAATAAATGCGCAGAAACTTTGATACCGAGTCTCACATGTTGCCTGACAAAACATACTATTTTAGTAACTATTATTTAGGGAAAGTAAACTGGACCAATAAATTAGATATCTATTTACATTCTTGTGCAAACAGGTAAGCCCGATGGAGCTCTTATCATTATCGTCATTAGCTTCCTACAATATTGAAGGTTATTTGGAAGGTCTTGGATAAAAACTAAGCAGTGTTTTCTACACCAATGTCGGCAACTTGATTGAATACAGAGAGCCACCTCTTGAGCAGAATTTGATTTTACTTGGTAATTAAGTTTATAGAATTTTTCCGGTATGTTTATTTTTGTTAATCCTGATTGGAAATAGTATTAACAAACAAACTCTGAAAAATTTTATTTATATTTATTTTTCTGTTTAGCTTTTTACACTTTCAAAATGCCAGGTGTCACGTATTATTTGTTGCTGTTTTACACGGCTCCAAAAAAGTATATATTATATAAATTACTGGTTAAGTTGTTTAAAAATATAAATTTCATAAGGTTAAATATATTAACATTTAAAGTTTTTAACTCATCACCTTCCGTTTTCATTAGAAGGATTGTGTACAGTTATGGTAAAAGTAATGGTATTATTTTCTTATGAGTTTAAACGTGTTTACGAAATGTTAATTATTTGTTTTCTACGGTCTTATTATACCGATATTTACAGTTAACATATTCAGTTAACATGGATTTTGAGAATGAATGAACCGCGTCTAACTATGCTATGTTTGGAGATAAATACTCACTTTCAAAGATTGCGTAGTTTATTATTTATATTCTTCCTGCTCATAATATTTAACCATGCAGCTGGATGAACCTTTCTCTGTCATGCGCCACAGTGTTACTTTTTACGGGATTGATCCTTGATGTTAAGACATTATTGCTAAGCAAATTATCTTTTTGGTCATATTTTGTTATCATTTTGTCAAGAACAAATTAGAGCCCTCTTCATTGATAATGTTGTTAATGTAGCACATTTGATGTGATGTCTAGACTAAAAATTAAAATTTTCTCGTTCTTCGTAGCTATTTGTTGGATTGCGTGGTACAAAATATTACACTAAACATGTAATTTAAAATTCATATAGTCTGAATGTAAATATAGTTTTAAAAACAGTAAATCCTACAAAATTATTTTAGCATGCTATTTACGAATTGTGTTGTCGAATGTGATGCTTTTTGTACCAAATCTGTAGTGTTATGCCTTCGAGTCTGGTGTCGGTAAGTACGCTACAAAAATTCGTCACACTGGCAATACGTTCGCTTAAAAAGTTGGTGCAAATCGTTTTCTAGGTATTGCTAACTTTATGTTATTCTATATTTACGATCAAATTCTGACGAACTTCAATAAACCTTTTCAGCGCTGAATATATACTGCGCTTACTGAAGTAGCAGTTGTTATATGTTTACGATTTTCTTTCGAAATATAACACATTAACTGCTGACTGGTTATATTTCTTTATACTTTACAGTCGGTTTAATAAAGCCTTTTCGAGTTTGTGCATTCACGGGTAGACTTGCAGAGCGATTAATTTAGTGCTAGCGTAGAATTGTGATCACAGCATTGCTTTTATAAGTAAATAAAATACGGAGCTAACATTACAGTCAATACGTAATACGTATCGCATTTCATTCAGGAGAACATCAAATACGCGAATTCATACGGGAGAGTATTTACCGGTAGCTATATGATTGGTGAGTCACCAATATTGTGAGTCTATCAAGAAACGTGTATTCCGTTCTTTGGCCGTACGCGTGCGTGGGAATATACCATTATTTGAGCGTTTGTTTTGAATTTCTGGAAGGTAGACTCGTTATTACTCAGTTCTTGCATGTCTGTGTATTTGTCATTGAGTCACTGGTCTATGAATAATTTTTGTGGGATGAGTTCAAGCACAATTTTGATTGTTTTAATAGATTTAATATAATGACAATATATTATTTGACGCATAGGCATACACTGCGACTACGTTTTACAGCAATGAAAATTTTCTAGAGTTTATAATTTTTTATAGTGGCATATTAAAGCCAAAATTGGCATAAAACTGTTTAACACAAGAAACGAAAACCAACTAACGTATAGAAATTAAATTATTCACACTTAAAAACACTGTTACGGGCTACGTCAAGGCACGTATAAAACACTGCACTGAAACCTGTTGTGTCTTTAAAAAAAACTGCAGAAAAAGTACTATTTTCTATTTCAAATTCAGCAACTTTTCAAAACTACAAAACGTATTGAATGCGGTATTTTATAAATGTCTAGGTATTGTGTGTGACACTGTTTATCACTCAAAATTATTTCATTTCTCTGGTTTTCTTTCTTGTATAAAATGCTTTATTTAAATTAACTATAGAAGAAGTATAAAACAAGCAAAATTTCGTACAAACATCAAAATCACTAAAACAATTAATGTTTTGCAAAGAGCCCCCCTCCCTTATTTTCACCGATAATCCATATGTTTACAAATTTCAAAATTTTAAATAATTTGTTTTCTGTACAAATACATTTCTGAACACGCAGTAAGTGTGTGTGTGTTTCACAAACATTTATTTATTTATAGAGACATTACTTGCACACACGCACTCTTTCGATTAGCTATATATATATGTGTGTGTGTGTTTATGTGTGTGTATGTTCACGGAAATACTTTACAAACTTTGCGAGATGATTCTTTGTAAAAAAATTGAGATAAAGTTAGATAATGAAAGTTTTTAGCTCGCGCAAAAGAGGGCGTGTTACATAATTCAACGCTAAAAGCAATAATCTATAACTGTAGGTTTCTTGAAGCCAATATGCGAAAATTAAACGATTGTAATCCTAGACAATAGATTTAGCCAACGTTTTAAACAAAATTGTTTCCAGTGTTACGAACTGCAGAGATACATTCTCTGACGCCGGAACCTTGTGCATTTGATTGAGGTGCAAGAGGTCACGCGTAATGAATTAGTAATTCTGGATAAATATTTACTCATAAAGTTGGCAAATACCGTTATCTAGGATTGTCATTGAGTATTTTATCCATATTGACTTCGATAAAAGCGTAGAAATCAATTGATGTTTTCAGCGTTTATTCATCTACCGCGAACTCTTAAGGGAAATTCGCGATTGAAAATTGACAGTGAAAAACATTTTTTAAAATAACAAAAAATAAGGAAGATCAATAATTACATGCCGTGTGCAGTTTAGTAATATAAAGACAGGCAATCTGTGAAAGAAAGATTTCAAATACCTTTCACCTTCAGTAGTCATTGGGGTTGGTCAAGTCTATTGTTGTCATAGATTTTTTCTCCATCGCATTTTTGGTATAGTAAGTGATAAAACTTGTAGCAGGAGGCCTGAATTATCTACAAAGGTCACCTTGCCGCAACACTCTGTTTTCGAGAAAATGGACGTAGAAAAAGTGGAGAAACCTTGCGAGTAAGCAACACGCGATACGCAGATGTTTAGAGATACGTGTAAATAGCAATTTGAAAATTATTTCGTAGCATTTTCATATTGGTTTTGTAGCATTTTGTAGTATTTTGAAAAGAGCTTTGTATCAATTTGTAGCGTATTTAATGAAAAGCTAGAAAATATAGGAAAAGTTAATTTTCTAGATAAAAAAACATATTTACAAAACTTATCAAACGTGCAAGATACAAGACAATGTTTTTTATAAGAAACAAATAAAATGGTTCACTGATTAAATTTTAACATTGAATAAGTTTCCAAGCTTTCTTCTTTCAGCACTGTTCTTCTGTATGAAAGTACAAGGTTATAGTTGCTGAAAAACCTCTCAGCATCTACACTGTTTGAGGAAGCGCAGGAGGCGAAATGAGAGATAGTTCTGCTACACTTCCCGTTATACCGTTCACGAAGTTATTTTCGGACCCGTTGTAACTGAATGCCCCCATGTTGTAAACAGTGAATATCGAAAAATGTGCACAGATGTATGTTAACATGGGGTGTTTATTTTTGTTTACGTAACCACAGTATAAATATGTAATTGCTATATAAATGCATGTTTATAATAATTTCTACAATAATTTCCTGGAAATTAAATAGTGAATCGGTATGGTATGTCCCAATTATGCACATGTCTTTGAAACCTATCAAAAGTTAGGGGTTTTTCGTAAATAAGTCGTAATTTCGCAGATTTTCGCAAATAACTCAAAATGTCGCATATATTATGCATTTATCGCAATTTGCGATTTTCACGTACCTTTACAGATATTTAATGAAGGTGAAAGTGATACGACACCGTTTTTTTTTTTTTTTTTTTTCACGGCTGCAGATATTGCTATCATTATAACACTTCAAGAATGTCAAATCATGCTAACCAAAAACTGTTACTATGTAACTTTTTCTCATTTTTACAAGGGATTATCTCGCAAAAAGTTTAACATACTTCCATGAGCAGCCTGATGGTAACGTAAATGATATATACAGTACTTTCAACACATTTCATTTACGTTAGGCACTACCCTTATTCCTGGAGGGAAAAATATTTTGTAACAGTAAAATTTTGCTGTTTTCTTTACAAATTTAATAAATTGGTGGCAAAATTAGGAAAATAAATGTCTTCTGAAAAACTGCCTAACTCTCGTAATTTAAGGGTAATAATTAAATGTTCGTGTTCACAGAGAAGTGATATTGCCTACCAAGTATGCAACCAGGAATGTACGACTGCTTGTTGCGTCGTAGTTGAGTGCGACCTGCAACTCTGGGTTTGGTAAAACCTGACTTGATTGCGTAAATAAACAGATAAGGTGGGATTGCCCCACTTTAACGAGGAATGAAAAAGAAAAAAATATAGAAGTGTTTCCCTACCCACGTCCATTCGCACCGTCATAAGTCTCATTCCATAGACGTGTTAAACAAAGCATACTCTTTCGAAAACACCTGGTGTATCTTGAATTTTGTCACACGCGGCCATTACCCAAGTTAACAGATCTTCCTTCGACCAGATGAGTGTGTTGTACAGCAGAACCTTGAGGAAAACACACACGCAAGAAAAATTTGAGTGTATTAAGAGGAGTCTTCACCGGTGTCGAATTTCCACCTTTGACACGTGGTAACAGCGTGTAGCGATAAGAGCCAGTGTCCCACGCTTGACGAGAAGCATATCGCCTCTATTCGCAGCGTGCGAAATTGGCGTGCAAGGTTTTCGTTATAGCCTTCTTCCTACGGGACTTTAAGCGGTGCCCACATTTTATTTTTGAATAGCATAAAGTAAAGACCAACGTATGCCTCTCTCTTTGCACTTTATGAATTCAGGTAATATTTTCATAGTTACAGCAGTAAAAAAAACTCGTTTTTAACCATTTTTAGAGGCCCGAAAATCATGTTTGTAATAAGCGTGCTGAATTTTTGAAAACATAGAAGCATAGTTTCAAGTGTGTGTTCTTTTCATAGATAAACATAATATGAATAAGTTGAGCGATTTCGCGTAAAAACGAATACGCGTGACATCGTGTAACGCCATTCATGCGGCAGTCGAGGACTCCTCGTACGGTCTCGAACTCTCGAGAGCGTGCGACGCAACAAACCCACCTCTTCTAATTCACTGTGCTGGAAATGCCAAGTTGAGGTAATTACGTACAGCTCTTGTGTAATGAGTAGGGACGCGGTCGTGTTGTAGCCACAAACGTCGTGGAACCACAAGAAGCGTACAGTTGGGTAACCCTGGCAATGTGAATTACAGGAATTGGCAGTAGATGTGTCCATTCAATCGAGTGTGACTGTTTCTGCTGTTGTAGTTACCATCTCACGTAAATGTCGCTTCACCTTTAAATAATACGATGGCCGTAAAGCGTGGGTATTACGTCCACTGACGCAGAAATCACTGCGGAAAATCACTTCGATGAGCGGAATCTGTGGGGGACTATGAGGTGCATGTCGCAAGCGTTGGACTCGTAGCAGGTCCTCGTGCGTAACACGCCATACAGTGTAATGAACACGCCCATTCCGTTCGCAAAGGAGAGGGTGCTTGTTGACGAGTTTCCCTTTACAACGGTGATGATTTCTTCCTGCACATATGGTATGCGTGCTTTCCTAGGATGACAAGAGCCACCTCGCACTAGTCAAATGCTTTACAGCGAGCTACGGCTATTATTTTTTATTTTTTGTCGAAACTATTTAACGCGCATTATATTTGCATGTCTACGAAAAGAACACACTCTTCAAACTATGTCGCTATAGTTTTAAAAATTCGGCACGTTTATTACAAACATTTTTTTTTCGGGCCCCTCAAAATGGCTTAAAATGGCTTATTCAGGTTGCTGTATCTCGAAAAATCACAACCGGATTAAAAAAACGCAACTATAGAAACAATATTTAGACTTTGAACTATGCTGCCTGCTAATAAAATAATGTGGTCATCGTTTAAAGTCCCACTGGATAAAGGATAATAGTAAAGTACAACACGTCAGCTGAGTGGCTTGCACGTAGAGGCGATAATGTATTACATACGTCGGTTAATGGCAGCCTAACCACTCCTGCCTCACACACACAAATGCAGCCTACCTAGGGAGGCCCCTTAAGGGCGCGGTCCGCCACAATTTCCATCACCATGTTTTTATTTGTCATTTGTACCAGATATTTTTTATTTTAGACACGAAATGTGACTAAATTTGGCTCAACTGTGATTTTATCTCTCATAGTTTTCGCGTAACAGCTTGTTAAAGTCAAAATGTGCATGTTTCCGTTTAAGGACTACACTAAAACCAACTGACGTACCTAACTGGAAAAATTCACCATTTCAGGCAACGTATTTATTTAACTTATGTATTACTGTTCAAATAGAAAGTAAGATGTATAATAAGTAGAAAAGAGTCGAAGATAAGATGAATGAGTTAAAAGGATGCAACAAACAGTGTGGAACAGAGAGTGGAAAGGGAACAGGTGAAAAATTATTTTGAAACACATCTGAATGGAAATATAGAAATAATTTCACTCTCTACACAATGAGCAATTAGAAATTCGGAAATCAAATTGGCAGAATTCGGTTGAAACAACGAGAAAGAAGGAATTAATGCAACCAGGTACCAGCTAGAAGATTGAAAGAAGATATACAAGGTCATACAAAAGAAGGGAGAAAAAACCAAGACAAATCTTGACTGACGACACAAATGAGAGGAGGGAAACTAAAGAAAGAAATCAGTTGCTAAGAGACATGTCTTGTACTGAAGCTCTTGTTCTTCACCCTGCTAACAAGTGGTCTAATGAAGATCCCAGCTGCATTGGCTAAACTACTGAAAATCCATGACCTTCTTGAAGATATGTTAAAATCTCATAACTGTCTTTAAGCTGAGTGAAGATGACAACTTTAGAAGTTTAAATTTGGCGCAGAAAAGCGAGTCCTATATCTGATAGGAAATTATATAGGAATGGGTGGGAAAGTATGAATAGTTTGAAATGTTTCAGGAAATATTTTGTAGCATTGTGATAATGACATTACTTAAGTACCATGTTAAAGAATGCAAAACAAGATCCAAAGAAGGGAAATACAGTTGATAAACATATTGGAGATGTCCATGCCCGTACTAGGCATGTGAAACCTTGTCATATCAAAGGTGGTAGACCAACTACCTACTCGTTACCAGTTTCATTGGCTAGTTAATCCAGTCTCATCGGTAGCTGAATTCAGAGATTAGCTTTTACAGGTCGACAAGCTGGAGAGACATGTAGAAGGCAAAACCCAGAAAAGGACCATGAAACCAAATTCCCTAAAGTTACCACTAACGTTCAAGAACTGAAACAATCAGGATAGAGAGCAAAATCAGACCTATATATATTATTTTATTTCTTCCATAGTTCGTCAACGCAGTAAGGGCGAAATATAACAAAGGAGGATATCTGAATTGAAAATAGTACAAGCGTTTAAGTAAACAAAAAAGGAGAGGAATTTGTAGGCAAGGAAAGTAGAGAAATTGGCAGAGAGAGGTCCAAGGAAAAGAGGGCTGAGATGAGCGACGAGAAAACCAGTACCACAATTGGAAAAATAAACAACAATTTGAAGGCCATCACGAAAATAGACAAGTACAACAACAGCGACTAATGTTCCAGCCAGAACAGGGACATAAACTTATCCAAAATAATCCACCAATGAGGGGAAACCTGCATGTAGCAACATGTTACTCTAGTGTTATTTCCTAGTTCAGTACCACCACCACTGGGACAATAGCAGCGAAGTTCAATGCCTAACAGGCAGGATGACACCTTATGAGGCCTTGGCCTGTGGACGTTATCAGATTGTACCGAAGAAGACACTACGTAAATTGATTTTTGAAAGAACTGTGCAATGGTAGTGCATAAGTGGATTTAGTTTCATGGACATACTCCATTGTGATATAAATGACCGTCAAATAAAACCGAAGAGAATAGAAAAACATAAAAAAGCAGAGTATGCTTTGGTCGACAGGATACATATACAACACAAAATTCCATAAATGGAATCGGGTCAACTATAACAAGGACGAACAGAGAGTAGTTAAAATTAAGAAACAAAATAAACCGACTCTACCAGGCAGACAACCCAGGTACGAGGTCTGCTTTGGCATAGGGACTAACAGTTAAAATGTATGACCCAGGAAACACAATAAAATGCGACACAACGATGAGACGAAACAAAAACAGAGTAGTTTTTTTTTTCAGATAGTAGAACGATGTTTCGGGAACAGTAATCTGTTCCCGTCGTCAGGTAGACACACGGGGTTACGTTTCTCCTATCTCTTTAGCTTTCTTTAACAGTAATCTATATCGCAATGGAGTATGTTCAAGGAACAGTCACTACATACACTACCAGACGTAACTACCCAATACGTTGATAAGACAAAGATTCATCGGACCATACAAGATTTTGTAAAGTTAAACTTATTTCATGCGCAGCAGAAAGAATACGAGCAAAGGAAGCAGACTAAAATAATTAAATATTGGACATACAGAATTAATTAGTTAGCAGAATAATTAAGAGAACAGAGAGAACGATGAAAGGGCAAGAGATGAAAACTTTGCGCCAGTATTTTGTTAATTGTGATTTATGTATTTCTTAGAGTATGAACTGTTACTGATGTGTTTGTTTGACAAATAAGGGCATATGTAATGTGCAGATGTGCCTAGTCTATAAGTTTAATTTAATGTTTGGAATAGGATATTATTATCTTGAGAATTTTGCCTGATTATGTCGTATAACGCGCACGACAATTTTGTAAAATATTACATGTATAGATACGCAAACTGCGAATACCCGAGAAAAATTATGAGTTGTTCAGTTTAAAATCAGTTGCTGTGCATTTTTTAAATGTATTTGTCACGGTTTGTTTTGTTGTATTAGTAAATTTGTGGTAAGGATTTGTGACGGTCATCGTAATGTTTCATGTTCATCTAGTTGTCTGACTTAATGTTGTGAACTATAATATTGCGAACAGCTGAAAGTTTTATTTGTACCGCATGCAAGCATCACAGAGAATGCTTTATTTCATTTAAGTATATTGAGATTTATTGAAGAAATTTATTTACTTGTATGTTTACTAAAATTTTAGTTCGTTGCTCTCATTTTCTGGTTAAATGTTGGTCGGAGAATATATTTTCTAACATCTAGTACTACGACTCAACGCTGTTGATGTCCTTCAGAATTAGCCACTTAGCAAAATACAAATAGCTAATCAATGACATAGACCGTGTTTACAAACTGGCCATCAGTTGACAAACATATGTAATTCACCCGTCGCTAATGCTAGATATGAGTGGAAACACACCCTAACCATGGTATATGCACAGCTGGCTCAAAACTGGACAAAATAAATGGCCAACACAAGGCTAAACATGCCAGTACAAGTTGTCCGTCAATGAACCATTTGACAGCTGTCAACTAGCCTACACATGGCTTCACATACTTACACCAACAATGATCCACCATCAGTGAACCACTTCACAGCCGTTAGACAGACTTCACAAGGCTTCATATGTCTACACCAGAAACGGTACATCACTGAACCACTTGACGGCCATAAGCTGGCCTACACGTGGCTTCATGTGCCTGCACAAGCAGTGAGATCCATCAATGTATGTACATACAATTCCACAGCCATCAGCTGGCATATAAATGGGATGCCATAGATGAACTACTGAATAATATTTTTCTTTGTAATTTTATCCTTAGAGTTTACCATGTTTGGTACTGTTTATATATTTATTAATTTCTTTAACTTAACAATCTTCTTACCAATCTTAAAATATGTTGTGTCAGTATTCGAGTCTACGATCCTTCGGTTAGTAGGCAGATATGCCTGCCACAAGAGCGTAGTGAACACTCGTGAATTAGTTGTGTGTAACTCGTTTACAGGAGATTTTTGTTCACTACATTTTTCTACATATCATTATAGTTAAGATAATAAAATTTTTACTGCCTATTGATACTACACATTTAATTGATGTTTTTCAAGTAGCTCTTCAACGAGATTTGCAAGTTCAAATTTAAATCAAATTCAATGTTGAATCAGGCTTGCAGAAAGTCACACGGTCATGCTTGCCCTGAAACTTAAATTCAAGTGGAATACGAACTAGAGTCATGCTTTCAGCAGGGCCATCAGTAAAACTACTGTGTTTTACTACATCGAATAGCTAGTGAAAAATTAGCCGATGGCTTTAAAAATACATTCATGATTACGTAGTCATGTAAAAAATGAACCACCCATAAGCCATCTCAGTAAAGCCAATTTTGATCATATCGAGCATATACCCAGGATGTCAGCAGTAAACCAGCTAACGACCGATTGTGCATTGCTACACATACATCTACTTGTCTGACATATTGTTGGGAACAACAGAAAATGTTATTTGCCACATGTGTAAACATCACTTAGAATTCATTATTTCAGTTCAAGTATTTTGGGACTGACGTGAGGGAATTTTTGTCTGTTATTATTTAAATTTTGGTTTGGTACTCTTCTTTACTGTATCCTGTTCCTTTGCTGGTTAATCGTTGGACGAAGAATATGTATTTTTAACACACACACACACACACACACACACATATATATATATATATATATATATATATATATATATATATATATATATATATATATATATATATATAACTATGACAGAACACTGTTGATGTCCTCTAGAATTATTGTACGTTTTGTGTCACACACTCACTGTTGTTGACTGTGTACAGTTATTTACTTTATGTTGCGTATTTGTAGTGTAAAGATTTATTTATCTGATGTAGTTACTGTTTCGAACTATTAAAAAACAAATTAAATAATTATGAAACCCACTACAAAAACACAAGTGATGTTAACATAGAGTTCCTTACACGTAAAACACGTCTTTAATAAATATAATAATTGTAATAGAACATTTTGAATGTAATGAGGTGATTTTCTTCATGATGAAACGTAAATATTTCTAAGTTTGTAGTTAGATAATACAGCCAATATTCCTATTAATATATGGTGGATATATATATATATATATATATATATACACATGTAAATTTAATTAGTTATTTATTTACCAACTTATGAAATAATTTTGTGAAACTAAGAGTGAAATATTTATTTTAATACTATTTAAAACATTTTTAAAATGAAACACTATAACAAAAATATTGAAAGAGAAGATATAAATGTTACCAGCTGAACACAGGAAATGACATCTTAGGAACGCAGTAACATTGTTAAAAATTACAAAGCGATGATTTTTTAATGTGAGTGTATAATAAATATAATTTCTCCGTGTACGGTAACGCTTGTGGGAGGCTGTTAACAACAGCGCAGTAACGCAGTGAATGGAAAGGCGGAGCGTCGGTTCCTAGACTGCTGAGGTCAAATGAGTTGATGCATAGTTAAACAAATATTAACGACGATTCATGGGTGAACAGAGTAACAATGGAGATAAAATGAACACAATAGGGCGGAATCACACTTGAAGTGAAGTACAGCACGAGCCATGTGGCGGGTAACGAGCTGGAATGTGTTGCATATAATATTACTACAGTAATATATTTGAATTGCCCTTTTACACAGGTTGATTTCATTCCGGTATTTATAGGCTGCTAGGTGTTTTTGCAGCGGCCTGCTGCTTGAATTCCTTGAACGAGCCCTTCACTCAGTAGCTGCCAGTCGCCATCTAACCTGGCGCGCAGTGTAGATTACTATTCTTTAAGACATTATGAACGGAAGACGTAACGGGAACAATAAATATAAAATGTAGGGGGAGGGGGGATTAGCTTAGGAGTCACAGGTACCTGGCAAATGGACGACGTTGTGGCGTGATACGTATTCTATTTTTACGTGAAACAGCCCTATTGTAGTTATCTACGAGCAGAAATCGCACCAGAAACTACACCTTTACAACTTTACAAATCTACAACACATTTTAGAAACATGATTTTTGTGTCTCTAAAAATGGCTAAAAACAGCATTGCTTAAATATTTATTGTTTAAAATATAACAAGTTTGCTAAAAAATAAGGCTGTGTTGTACAGTTATTAAATAAAATATATGAGACATATTTAATCCTGCTCTCTAACAGATGCAAAAAAGTACTCTCGAATGCAGCAGTAAATTGAGCTTAAGTAACAGGCTAACAAGAACTATTGGTAAAATTTTCAGTTGCAAAAGGGAAGGAAAAATAAAGTAAATTTATCTGCGATGTAGTTTAAAAAGTGTGCATTGTCTGCTACAACCTATTGATATAACATTTTTTCTATATACTTTCGGTGGATTAAAAGAACAATCGCCTTCTTATCAGGATTAAAATTACTCAGTTAAGTAAATTGAATATTTTTTTAAAGTTTTTTTTGTATTATTTTATTCAAGACTTGGAATTTCAGTGTGATTATGATTTAAATGTTCGCTGGCCTGTCCGTGAAATTAATATTTGTGCAGAAAAAGTACAAATAATTTTACGCTTTCTTCTAGACATCCTGATTTTTCTAAAAGTTCCACATTGCATAATAATTTTTGTTTGGACTTCTTATGAGTAGAATATTATAATATGGTATGTGTGTATGTAATATATACACACACACACATACACACACATACACACAAATATGTGGCAATTTCTTCTTCCCCAGAGTCACAGGCCTATGCCACAAAATTTATGTACGATGATCAGACAACTTCATTTTCATTCTCACAGCAGGGTATATTGTAGAAGAAAACGATAACGAGTACACTTAAAAGAATCAGTAAATGTTTAACTAAACTGACAGCATAATTATTCAAGAACAATAACAACTGGGGATAAACATATTAACTGATATCTTGAGTTTTAGTCGATTTTTTTTGTATATATAAATGCTGGTATTTTGAAGAGTTCTGTTTAGATAAATTGTTTCAATGATTTCTTACGGCGTAGATAAATCTTAGATATCACAAGATAGAGTTTTGAAATGCATACACAAAACCCTTGACGTCGTGAAGTGACGGTTATTCCCGCAATGACAAGGCCACTGGTTTTCTCAATATTATGGACGTAGTTCTGGCGAGTCTAATTCATACATTCGCTTTAAATATTTAGATTGTGAGGTAATGTTAAAAAAAAAAAAGGAGTACCGATAAATTCATTTTAATTTTAATTATATATAATGTCTTAATAGAAGGTATATGCTATATTAAAACTTATGTTAGAATAAACTGTCTACCCTGATACTTTATGCGAGTATGAATGCAACTACATGACTTTTTTTTTTAATTAATTTTTGACTTGTCAAGAACAACGTGTAGACACGGCCTGCTACTATTGTTTGGTTTACGAATTTATAGGATAACTGGTAGTCTATTCATCAAAAGCATTTCGGTTAATCTGACGTATATTCACAGAGAAACAATTACTAAAAGAAAATACTCTAAAATTTTAGAAATGTAATACAATAAGAGTCAACATCATACTACTATAGTGGAACGGCTTTCATTCTGCATGGGATGGCTGAAATTCCCACACAGCGGCCAGACTAGAATGGACAAAACCTTGGATAGTCTAGGAACCACAGACTACGGCGGTTTTTACGTCTGCAGATAGATGTGTGCTAAGTCTTTCGCCCTTTCGTGCGCACCTCCAGAGCATTTGCCTCCAAACAAACAATAAAAAAAAAAAATCAATTTTAACAGGAAGTACCAGAGCAAAATTCAGTGTAGGGTATTTTTATATAGAATAAAATAAAATATAACAAACTCTTCAGAGCAAGGCCAGACTAAAATACATTCTAGTCTGATTTCTAAATTCTTCTACGTGCCTAATAAAAACACTGAATTTTTGAAAGAAAAAAGTTTAACAAAATATATCTGCCAAAAGAATAAAAATTAGGCCCACAACTAGTCAGCAGCATGATCTTATCTGCAGGGTTTTTCTAGTTAGGCCAAAATTCACATTTAATCAGACGGATCTGAAAAAAAATTTTCTGAAATCAAATTAAAATTTCTCACATTAGCTTTAGTGTGTTGATACAGTCCAACAAAACATTATCATCTTCGTCTGAGCTTCGGAACTAATACAACATTGTCAAAATTCAAAATTTCACTACATTTTCTAAGGTATATTTTCCAATTTTAAATATCGCGAGCTTCCGTTGGACCGTAATGGCGTAGTTTTTTTATTCCGAAAAATAAACATTTTCATTGCTCACAGTAACCGATGTGCTACTGTTTCTCGGCGCTGAAATTTCCCTTGTAATCACAACATTTCCAAATATAATTACTTAAAGAAAAACCTAAGTCTGACCCACGGTCTCAACCAAAATTGTGATTTCATTACATAATAAATTGAGAAAATATATTGTACACATAACAAATAAATATTTTAAAATAAATAAATAATCTAAACATGAACACGTACTGCAGTGTCTTTGTCAATTTACATATCTCACTCCTCTATGTTAAAATTCTGCAACAATCTACCAAATAAAATAGTATAAACAGTAGATCCATATGTACAGTACGAAGTGTCCACAATGTCTTGTTACCCTCTTGTATGTAGTTTATGCATATTGGTATGTTATTACGATGTTATTGTATCTTGTGTTGTAACATAACCTAAAGTATCCAGTGGATCCGTTTGGGCTCCTTCATTCTCATGGCAGAGAATAATTTTGCGCCAAGTTCTGTGAGACCTCTTCCGAAGCATTTGTGGACTGATACGAGCAAAATCATGTCTCACTGCTTCTTTGAGTTCATCTGTGGTTTCGTAGCGCTGCTGTGCAACATACTCCTTTATAAAGCTCCAGAGGCTATTATCACACGTCGAGATATCTGGTCTTCGAGGTGGCCATTCAAGTGGAGCAGGCAGCACTGCTGAACCTCGGTCAATCCAACTATTCCGAAAGACCTCGGCAAGGTATTCCCTAATAGAGATGGCACAATAGGCTGGCGCTCCATCCTGTTGGAACCACACATCATTCAGAATACCAAGTTCCTCCAGTTGTGGCTCAAACCAGGTTCGCAGCGTGTCCATATAAGTTGTCTGGTTCACTGTTCCATCAAAGAAACATGGTCCAAACAAATGACTATTATTCATTGCAGCCCATATCATGACATGTGGAGGATTATGTTCCGATTCCTAGACATAATGTGGATATTCCTTGGACCAGAACACAACATCCCGTGATCGAAAGCTTCGACAGATGGCACACTCATAACTGAAAATGACCTTTCCACGTTTTGGGATTGTGTCGAAAGTCTGAAAAAGCAATGCACATGCATCTCGTCAGCGGGCTAAATCACTGTCTGATAACTCCTGAATGAACGTGGGGCGATATGCGCGAATGTGCATATCGTTCTTCATGAGTTTATACAGTATCGATCGCGGTATTCCAAGCTCCGCTGATTGATTGCAGAGCGACTTCTTTGGTGATCTCATTACTGATTCCTCGACTTCCTGACATTGTCGCACTCTGGTTGAAGGTCTTCCAGTTCGTGGTTTATCTTCGATGTTGCCCGTTTCAAAGAGTTTGTGTTCCCAACACAGACGGGTTTGTTTTGGTGGCGCCTCTTTGTGGAATAGTTGTTGGAAATCGGCACGCACTTCACGAAGTGTCTTCCCAATATGAGGACGTTCGTGAATCCAAGGACTCACAACAATCCTCTGTTCCAGGGTGTATTCGCTGGTGTCATACATGGTTCACATTCCTTGTATGCAACACAACCCAATACATGCCATAAATCCACTAGATACTTAAGGTTACGTTACAACACAAGATACAATAACATCATAATATCATAACAATATGCATAAACTACATACGGCGGGAGGGGGTAACAAGACACTGTGGACACATAAAATAAAATTGAAGTTGTACTATTGGAAAACATAAAAATAGCTTCTTGACGCTTTTTAAAGCCGTAAATGTAAATTAAACGAAGATGAAGAATAAAAATTCCATAAGCTAGGTCGTATACTACTACATAACCTAAAAATTACCGTAGGACTTAGTGTCACAACACTAATATTATAAATACGAAGGTGTGTTTGTTCGTTTACCCTTACTTCATGCAGCAACGTAGCTGCAGATCGTCATGAATTTAGCAGATATTGTTTATGGGCTGAAGAGTAACATGGGCTACATTTTATCCCGAAAAAATAACACGGCCCATGTGGGATATACCTGGGGCGTAATTCCGTAACTCCCTCTTCATGCTAGCCGGCGTCCGTAGCGTGGTCGGTAAGACACCGGTCTGCGATGCGAGAGATCCAGGGTTTGAATCCCTGCTAGGGTATGGATCTTGGCTGATTAGAGTTTGATTATATTTGGTATGAAATTGTCTTAGGCCTTGGAAAAACACACATAATAATATTTATACCGGAGAAATTTACGATTACTGTGGGATAGTCACTTAGCATTTAGCATAATTCTACAAATACTTATTCACACAGAAACGGCTGAACGAATTTTGATGAAATTTGGTTCAGAAATTTTCTAGGTCCTGAAACAATGCAAAGTATATTTTATCTAGGAAAAATTCACAGTTCCTGTAAGATTTAAATTTAGCCAAATGTTAATCAACTCCCGTGTTTAGTTGTTTTTTTACTATAAATATGTACACACACACACACACACACACACACATATATATATATATATATATATATATATATATATATATATATATGTGTGTGTGTGTGTGTGTG
>PNEQ01093679.1:0-25603 GCA_003012365.1 Medauroidea extradentata | reverse complement strand
CGAGACGTTAGCACGTTGCCGGCACCTATTCTGCACATTTCTGGCACATCACAGCACGTTGTAGCAACGTGCAGGATGTGTGCTATTAATGTGCTGGCAACGTCACATTGCAACGTTGCCTGCACGAGACGTTGGCACGTTGCCGGCACCTATTCTGCACATTTCTGGCACATCACAGCACGTTGTAGCAACGTGCAGGCAACGTTGCCATGCTGTTAGGGTATTTTATCTGTTGAAGAAGATGCACCATTTTTGATGGGTGGTATGTCAGAAATTGTTAACGTCTAGATTCTTTGGTTTGCTTGTACGACAATTATTTTTAATCCTCTCTGTTGTTATTATATTTTGTCTACACATTCATAAACAAGCAATAATAAGTGGCGAGACTGAAACTTGAATTTATTTTACATTTTTGTGGAAGTAAAGCCACTTAAGTTTATACACTATTATTATGTTACAAAATAAGACATTTCTGGAAAACATGACTGCGGTAAACCTACAAAGACTGCATACCAGTTCAGTGCCTTACATGAAGAGACCATGCACATGCCTGGTTCACTCTTAACAGTACCAGGACCTGCACACCTCGGACAAGTAAATATCTCCGGACAGTTATGCTCTTAGAGATTGGTATGTAAACAATTATTGGATAAACCTGCTAATGTAGCAAGTTTTATGGTGAAATGAGCAAAAAGTATTAAATAATTCTGGGTGATCACTGTCAATGACACACAATAGAAGCTGGTGCTAAATGACAAGGCAGTAAAACAGATGATGATAATGATATTAACATTTTTTAACATGTCACTTTGGGTGAATTTCTTTCCAAAATTGTTATTAATTCATACAACCAAATGCACAAAAGAAATACACGTATTATGCAATGCTGCCATCTAAAATGTATAGAAGTAGTGCTGCTCTAGACCCAGGTCTAGTCAGTCTATCGACATGATGGCCCTGATCTGGCATTAATGGACGCTACATTATTTGAATTCAAATCTGGACAACAGTTTTGTATATGTACTTTGTTCCGTACAACTTCAGTAAAATTTGACAGTTCTGAGGATGCCTATCTTTGCAGGTGTTATAGGGTCTGATGCTTTGTCAGTTGACATTTTTAGTTTTACAATTAACCAGAGATGTCCATTCCATCATACATACAGTTAATTTTATCATGAATTGTGATACATTACTTAGGAAACATTAAAAGCAACTGCTGTACATAGCTGCAAAAATATACTTAAGTTATACGAAACAGAGTATAATGTGTGATACTTTAGCAGACAAAACAATAATGATCATACATATGCTAACAAAATCTTTTATTTTTTTCTTTACCTGACATCACATTAACTTCCAGGGCTAACAAAACTTGTACACACACTGTTCACATGTTCTGAAGTCAGTATACAACACAGAGACTGCCTCCACTATGGAGTCATTTAACTACAACCTCAACTAACATTTTACAAAAATCTAACACACTATTAAAAATTTCTCATATCCCACAGCAAAATACAGAGTTATTCATGAATGGTACATCAAATAATTTACAGCTCTTGCAGTATTATTAGAACACATTTTTCAGACTAAGTATTATCTGTAATAACACACAATATAAATAAATAACAATAAAAAACCACATGACACACTATAATGTAAATATTTCCTGATTTCATGAAGCATCAAGGTTCCTGAGAATGACTTCAATAAACTAGAACCATTAATTCAGACAATTAAAAAAATACTACACTTTATGCATAAAGTTAGTTTGAACTGTCTGTGACACTAAACCAAAATTATTATTTAATGAAATTTAATTCAACTAGATGGAGGAGATAATCTGTCCAAAATTTAACACTGCCCCAGACAAGGATAAATGGCCTAACATCTGGTAAAAATATAACAAAATTTGTGTGCACTGGTCTGGCTTTTTGTGTACAAATCAAAAAATTGTCAATGAATTAATTTAGTTCAATAAGCAGGGATTTTTGGAATTAAAAAACACCAGAGAGCTGTTATTTACAATGCCCTTTTATGCCAAAGAAAATATAAAGTATAAGGGCTATATGATAATGGAAAATCCATTTACAGTGAACATCCATCAAAGGAGATAAACAGGTTCTGTTTTTAAAATTTATTCTACTGGATACATGTGTTGTGAATAAAATATACTTTGGAATGGTACATTCAAAACACCATCGAAGCCAAATTAAGTACAAACAAGCACCACACAACTTTAAGCAAATACACAGTCCATTTTAAAAGTTTTTTGTGCATAAACACAGGGAAAATAGTCTACAATATTGCACTTAACATTTAAAGGTCACAATTTTTTAATTATGTGTGGATATTAGCAGCTACAGTTGGAGTGAGTGAGTGATTTTGGTCAACACTTAACAACGAGGTCTTCAGCACAACTGAGGGGTGACATGAGGTGAGTGTGGAGCAGCATCAGAATGAAAGGGCAGGGGAAATGGGAGATTCCCGAGAAAACGCGCTGCAGCGTTATCCGGCATTATTTCCATATGTGTAAATCCTGGGACCGATCCGATCGGGAATCGAACCTGGATCACCTTGGTGGGAGGCAAACTGTCTGACCATTCGGCCACCGTGACTCCAGCTGTAGTTTGAGAAAGTGTAGTAATAGAAGAGGTGGCAACCACGACACAAGTACACCAGAAGCTGAAATTTTGTCCTACCTACCCTAACCATTATTTTTTACAACAACCTTTCAATGTACAAATGTAGAGAATGTCGCTGCTGCACCTCCCAAATTGATTGCTGTGGACTGCAACACCATAGTTGGAATGATTTTGCTATGTATCAAATGTGGAAGATAGATTCTTATGTCACATCTGCTGTGTCTCGTCCCATTCCCCTACAAATACCTGTACAACTAGTGAAACAAAAAAAAATTTACTGATGATATTGAGACAAAATAATATAATATGTACATATATCTTCTCCTGAAATTTATAATGCAGTGTTGGAAGTGAGTGTGAAGACAGGCAAACACATTTGTTATTTTATTGAGGCTATGATGTTAAATTTTTTATATATATATTTCCCTGGTATTTACTTAGTTTTCTGGAAATTTATTAAACTGTTACAAAAAATAACCCAGTAAAATCTAGAAAACTGCAGATATTGTGTGTTTTTATGTTGTCATTTAAGAGGCTAGGTTGAAATGTTGAAAGAGAAGGTGGTGACAGCAGTCGTTCTGATCAAAACACTTGCCTTACTGCCAGCCTGGGAGGATGTAAGGGTTTATAAGAGATGGCACTGCCACGTCAACCAAGCATCCTTACAGTCCTATATTGGTGTCATAAATTATTGTTACCAGCTACACAATGTAAATACTAATATGTATTCTCTCTCTCAAGGAAAATTTTGTGGTAGTATGAGCTAGAGAACTGAAACTTTAAACATAGTTCAGAACTGGATGACAACACAATACAAGAAAAAAAGAATTACTAACATAAAAAATATTTTTTTTAATACACCACCGTAATCTGACTTGCAGAGGAGCTAGAGACTTGAAAATAAAAACACAGCTCAGAAAATAACGACAATTAAATATAAGAAGTAGAAAAATAATTTTAAAAAAATAGAAAAATAATTTTTATACACTATGTTTTAAAAACACATGATTGCAAAATTTAGCACACACAAGATTAAAATGCAGAAAACAATGTTAAATTAAAATTTTTAACATACATTTTTAAAATAATTTCTCTTATGAAAATACTTTTTTAAGATTAAAATGAAAGAGGTGGGGGGCATGCAACAATTTCTTGTAAGGAATGTAGTGAATAGAAAAATCACACAATAGGTAACATAATACATCAACTATTCATGTATTAAGTTACTACTAATTGCATGTGCCCCACATTTTATGTTTCAATCTTATAAGTATTTTCATAGGATGAATCATTTTGTACTTTTTAGTCCATTTTAAAAATGAATATATAAAAAATGTTTATTTGACATTATTACAACATGAAGAGTATCATTTAATTGTTTTTTTCTTTTTCAGTGGGCTAAAATACATTATATATTAGCTCATCGAATGAACAGTGAATTTAAAATATGTTGCAGAGTAACAAATAACAAATATATATAAAAATCTGCAATCACGTTAGTTTCTAGAAGCAATAGGGGTGAGTGAGCGAGAAATTTTGGTCAGCGCTTAATATCGAGGTCTTTAGCGCTGGTGAGGGGTGACATGTGAGTATGGAGCAGCACCGGAATAAAAGGGTGGGGGAAATGGGAGATCCCCGAGAAAACCAGTCAACCAACGGCATCATCCAGCACGATTCCCTCATGCGAAAATCCGAAGAATGACCCCGCTGAAAATTGAACCCGCATCACCTTGGTGGAAGGTGAATGGTCTGACCATTCGGCCACTGCGGCCTCACAAAAAGCAACAGGATTAACAATAATTAACACCACAGAAAGAAAACTACAAATACAAGAAGTTTATTTGAAAGCTGTAAAATGGTAATAGGTATTATAATACAGACAAAGATCATTAGAAATATATGTATACACAGTATTTTGAAAGTAAGTAGAATTTCAAATAGTATATTCTTTTTCATATCCCAGTTAAAGCATTAAGCAATGAAGGAAAAAAAGGGGTCAAAATATATCAATTATAATGAGAATTTTGCTGTAGCTGTACACAATTATTTTTCATAGTGTAATGTGTCAATTATTTCAGAAGAAATACCATTGACAGAGCCATTTGGGTGGCAACTGAACACTTATTTCTGCTGATTTAAAGTTGCAGCACAGCAAGCATTGGTAGTAATTATTAGAAGACTAAGGGCCGTATCTATAAACGGCTTTCAAATGACAACTAACTGTTATCCCCATAGACAAAGCATTGGTGAGCAGTTGGTTGTCATTCGAAAGCTGTTTATAGATACGACCCTAAATATAAACATTAGAACTACCTGGAGAAAGTCGTTATAATTTTCTGTGGAACAGACAAGGTAAAGATTAGGCTATTCCTCTGTAGTTTGTGATCAGGCTGCTGCAAAATTAAAACTGAGGAAGTTGGTTTATGTGGCAGTAAAAAAAATTTTTTTACTAAAGTTAGTTTAGAACAAATATTATAGTTTTTATGACCCTTCAGGTTTACTTGTCAGCCAGAAATAATCGCTATGTCTGAATTTGTTGCAATGAGCCCTTGTCCACTTCCTCTTGCACCCATCGTAATTTATAAGCCTTGTCCCCTTCGTGTAGTAGTGCGCATCACAGATTTCTGACATCCTTGTTGGTTTGTACCTCGAGTATACTGTCCTGTCCTAGACTGTCAATGTTATCTATGGTCCAACCAACACAGGTCAACATAAAATTGTTTTATAATTTGAAGAATAACCAATTTATTAGTGTTACAACTGTTTAAAAGTCAATAACAAATTACACATATAGTGAAAGGCATGTAAATACTAACCAATTCTGGTATTTTCTGTGGTTGTTGGAAAAAACCACACTGGAAATTTAGTGTTTACGAATTTATAATAAACAAGTTCATTTGAAATCCATTCAACTAAGTCTCTTTGATATTTTGATTTTAAATATTTTATGTACTACTCCGCATACATCTCAATAAATTGACTTTCCCTTAACTAGCACAGATACTGGTTAGGTTGGTGACTCTATCCCAGTTTTAAAATATCATTCATGTTCTTATTTTTAAGGGTTATCTCAATAAGAAATACATTTTCAAGTAAATACAATACAGCTTAAAATACCTTAACTATCCTTTATTTCATATTACCTATTAAAGTTTACAATTGATAGGTATTTATAGTAAGCCAAAACGTAAAAAATAAATTCAAAGTTAACAACTTTGTGAAGCCATGTTGTGAGTTGTGACAACTTGCAAAGTGAACAGTAGAACATCGAAAAGCGATCTAGGGCATGCTAAATGTCCCCATGACCAAAAGTGGTACTCTAGTGCATTATGTGAATTTTGACAGTGATATTTTGACGTCGCACCCTTGATGCACTTTCTAGGACACAAAGCAAATGAATTCAGACACTGCCAAGAATTTCTTAAAGGGCCATAAAATGTCTTGGAAAAAAAAAAACCTTAAATAACAAATAACTTACCAAAAATAACATTGTATTTGGTTCTTAAGTTTGCCTAAATAAATGCTCACACTTACCCCCCTTTTCCCCAGTAAAAGTGAGTTTATCAGTTGTGTCAAAAAAAATGTATACAAGGATATTTTTTTTACATGACTGTTCTAAATACGCAATGTGTAAATGTAGCTTGTACGCAAGAATGCCTTGAAAATGTTGCTGTCCAGAAGCCAAGACCTATAGCAAAAAATATTGTTTTTGTTCATGAAATTCAATGATGCAGTGAATTGTCTTTTCCAGTGTCAGATTCAAAGATAAAAGTACAGGACCACTACATTTGATACAACAAAATTTAGAATATAAACAAGGTTTACTACAAACCAGTTATTAAAACCATCAAAAATAGCAACCAATATAAAACTATCACTACAATTGATGCAACAAAATTTAGAATATAAAGAATATTTACTACAATGCAATTATTAAAACCATCCAAAAATAGCAACTGCAAAGTTGCATTAACAATAAAAATATACCTCATGAAACAGAACATATAAAAATAACGTCAATCGATCCCAAACTACTCGGAATGAAGCTACATCTTGTGACCGTGGGTCTGACATGTATATAACATATAATTTACCGTTTATTCAAAATGGATGATTTCAAGATTGGAAAAAAAAAATTTTACATCAAAAGCAAGCTGCTTGACAACTATATGTGCAAAATTACACTAAACAGTACGACAGACTGACTACACTTTACCCTAAACTGTAAGTCATTAAACTATGTGAAGTTATGTTGTTACACATTACAAAGGAGATATTTGCAGATATTTGCAACATATATTTTATTTAAAATATACACATGTTCAGGAGCCACGTTTTCTAATACAAGAAATCCAAATATAGACAACAAATTATCTGAAATCAATATCATTGGACAGCGTTGCTGACAACTGATTGCATAATTTGGTGTGTGCCAGAGTCACTTATTTGTTTATTTAGAAACAACCACTTTTGTCACAGTCCCAACTTCATACAGTAAGTAAGTTAAAAACTATATTTAATTTGCTTCTATGTTTAGAATTTATATCTGAGTATTATTAATAAAAGCAATTACTATTAATTTTTTTAAACAAATAGAGCATTTCATTTAAACAGTGTGACATTACTTCTCACATGCTCCCTTTGTCAATGTGGCACTAGTATCAGCCATTGTCATTCCAGTCTCATTGCTGTTTCATGATATGTTTGTAAATAGGCAGTGTTATTAAGAATGCTGGTTTTTCCTAACTACTATGTATACTTGGTATTACTGCTATACTTTTGTAGAATTAAATGTTGTACACTTCGTCACATGAAACCCAAAAGAAACAATTTTCAACATTCACACAAAGTGCAAAGTGACTGACAACAGAGAATCACATTTGAAATATCATTAATTTAATTGGTACAAAAGCAGCCAAAATTAATTACAATTAGTGACATTTGTTATATTGTAACGAAACAACACATGATTTGTCTGATCTAATGTCTTAGCTAACATCCAAAATTTTCTGAAGAGTGGACTATGAATAGTATTTAATTTCATCACGAGATACTTATTCACACGTCAAATATGGTACTGTAGTTACAAAATTAAAAAGTAAAAATAAACAGAAAAAAAAATAATTTTTACGACATTTTTACAGTTGGATGTGATATTGTAGTATCATTCAATTTGTCTTTTATTTTTTATATTGTTTAGAAATTAATGGCACTTAACTGAACATGTAATACAATTTTAGCATGATACAAATAATAAAATTACATACATACTACCTCAGCTGACAAGAGCGGTCATAGATTTTATAAAAGAAATTATGTACTAAGGGCACCACCTACCCGCACGTGAGACTCAAAAGCGACAGAGAAGTAAAGTCAACCTTGAAGGGCGCATCACATGTTGTATCGCCTCAACGAGCCAAGCGCTGAACTAGGGTGCAATGTTCCCGCCAAACCGTTTTTACTATGGGACTTCAAGCGGTGACCATGTAATTTTACTGGTGGAAAGTATGTAGCAAAGTTCAGTGCACATCGCAATATGAGTTTCACATATATCCTGTTAGTACATTTTGAAGAACGGCGATCTGAAAAGGTCATTTTAGCTGTGTTGTAGGGTTTAGATACAATGTTTGCAATGAGCATGGTGTTTTAACAATGACCATCCGACCTTGTCAGAATAGTTTTCTTCTCGTACGTTGCCACAATGTGCACACGTGAAATTGTTTCATAGAAAAAACCAGTTCACGTACAGACTGCAACACATTTTAAGCGTGTAATAGGCAGCCCCCTTAACTTAAAATTTTCAGCCTATACTGTAAGCAAAGTTTTGTTTTATTATTTTGTCACATCTAAAACTATAGAAATGTATCTCACTAATTACGTACATATAAACTACAGTAAGTTTGGTTACATATCATGCGAATATGTTTACTTCACGGTGAACCATACATTTGGATTGTATCTTCTTTAAATTTGACAACAAAGTTATGTAATGTAAGTTCATTATCCACTACTTATGCCTAATTACAAAAGTGTCCAAAAAATACCTTATTTTAAAATAAAATCACTAGTAACTTCATACTTATGATGAAAATGTTGTTTTTTACAATGTAGTCTTTGTGGTAAAAAAAGTTTTGGTAAAATAATTATACCAACCCTTAAAGGGTGTTCATATGCGATAAAATCATAATTTTATATTTTTATGAAATAGTGTTAATTTTGTACACGATACTTGTGAGTACAGTTTCCTCTTACAAAACAGTTTTAGCTCTCATAGTTTTCTCATAATGGTGCGACAAAGTAAAAATTTGCTTGTTCTGCTGCCACGCAAGTAGTGAAAACCAACTGACCTACTTGAATAAAATAATTCACTGCGATATTGTACTATTTTTAATTTGTTAAAAAATCGCAAAAGTACAGGAAAAAAGTTGAAAACTCACCAATTTTTTAAAATACAAAAACAGTTCACCCGATTTTTTAAAAATATGTTATTACGTAGCCCGTAGCATGTTATTTCAGTGTGAATTATTTCACTTACGTAAGTCAATTAGTTTTCACTATTTGCATAGCAGCAGAACATATCAATTTTGACTATGACCCACCAATATGAGAAAACTACGCCAGTTAAAACTGTTTCGTAAGAGGAAACTGTAACTCACAAGTATCGTCTACAAACCTAACACTATTTCATATAAATAAAAAAATAAGATTTTACCGCACTTGAACACCCTTAAACGTATATAACCAAAAGTAAACTAAATAAATTTTACAGAATTGGCTAAAATTAGTTTTGCTGCATAATCAAAAACTTAAGTCCAGGTAATAATAGTATATATTTACTATTTCGTCATTAGTAAGTCGTAAAGGTGCAAAGTAATGGAACATGCTCTACTAGTACTAAGCACAGTCTAAGATGTGGTATTGAAACTCGCACAAATAGCTAGTACCCTTATTGATGCTATTTGTTCATGAAACTGCCGTAGGGCACTGCTACCTACCACAGTGTGTGGTTTATTTTTGGCAGGTATAAAGAAAATTGTATTTTATTTTATATTATAAACTTGAGTGAGTGAGTGATTTTGGTCAGCGGTTAACATCGAAGTCTCCAGCGCTGGTGGGTGTGAAATGATGTGAGTATGGAGCAGCGCCAGAATGAAGGGATGTGGGAAACGGGAGATCCCCAAGAAAACCAGCCGACCAGCGGCATCGTCCGGCACGATTCCCACATGCGAAAATCCGGGGACCGGCCCCGCCGGGAATCGAACCCGGATCGCCTTGGTGGGAGGTGAGAGATCTGACCCCTCGGCCACCGTGCCCCCTTATAAACTTGAGTAAAAGTATCTGAGATGCCATAAAATTTTCTGCTAGGGGTGCATAATATTAACACCATGTTGAAATCTCATTAACATAGTTAAAAATGTATTTGCAAGAACAGAATTGTTGTATAAAATAATGAGATAGGTTAGGGTTATTATATACTGTACTTTATTTATTTCAAAACGTATTATAGTGTACTTAATATTTATATTTATTTCTGTGCTGTTTGAAAAAACAAAAATTGAGATCAGTGTATGCGTCTTCAATTTTAATGGAAATAAGCATATTTTTGAAACACACCTTTGTAATAACTGACCCAGTTAAATAGTTTCACAAAAATAATAACTTAAATTCTAACAATATCCGGGAGGAAAACACATAAAATAGAGAATATGATTTCTAAGTTTTTCAATTAATTGTACACCATGACAATGCTAGTACAAGTTAACGTACTAAACTAATAAATTGTCACAGTAAACAACCATTTAAAAAAAACATTTAATATGAAACATTTATTTACCACTATGTATGTAATTAATTTTTAAATAATGGAAAATACATCAAGTAGTAAAGATGCCACAATTTTTTAAAAACTCCAAAAATGCACAGACAAGTCCTACCTTTATGGAAACTCCTGAACAAATACAATAACGGTCTTACTTAAGTTACAGCGATTGTGGTTACTTATTGAACTAAAGGGGTAAATAAAGAGTGACAACTCGATAATGTTGGTAGGTAGGCGAGTGTCAAGACCTCCAACTTCTTAGGCAGTGGTGATAGTATTGTATGTACCTTATGCTGTGATTTTGTCACACCTCCTTCCTTCTACACTATTTGATCAGCTGCTGATAAGATTACATTGCACCTCGGCTCTTCCAGGTATATTGATCTATATTCAATTCGTGAAATGGATATGGCAAAGCATCAGTAAGTATACAGCAATACAAAAAAGATGCTTAAATAGTTGTGCTAAACTGAGGTAAATTATCAAACTGCCATGTGTAAACTAGATTTTAATTGCCTCAATCAACAGTCAATGGTAAGTAAGCACTTTAGGTGCAGAGAAAACATTTGCGAGTTTCACAGAATGGGAGCTAATAGAAGTGATACCAATTTTACAGAAAATGAACACGAAAGTACTTTACCTAATTATTTATGCAAACAACTACAATTCTACCTTCAAAATATTCTTGTGCAACCCACTATGTGCAACAAAATATATTGGTATTTTGGAGAACCTGGGAATAATAGGTTTTAACATTGCGGTTACATTATAGCAAAACACAACTTTAGTAAAATCATTTACTACAATGTAAAAAATTATGAAATTAACCTGGTATTACAGGACTTTCTAATAAACTAATATTTGTACATACAATAATTAACATTTGAGAGCTCTTGCAATATTGAAGTTCCTTCAAAATGGACTAATTACATTCTTAAACGTGGCTTAACAAGACAGCACAGTCGATCCATAGAACTAGTTTTCTTTTTGTAAATAAGACGTGTCAGAATGAGCACTTTTTCTTCAGCAGATAAAATGGTACTGAGCATTGGAGAGGATTCAAACTCCCCATGTGTCATGGACAGAAAACGAATCATTTGTAAGGCGTCTCCAACAACACTACGCAAATTTTCTCGAGTTTCTTCCAGGTCCAGCTTTTTACACTGGGCCTTGGCCCAACGCATGACACCATCAAATACATCAAGTTCTGACCGCACATTCATTGCCACCTGACTTACGATACTTACCAAGGACTCATAGGAGATGTGCGTGAACTGCTCACTGATGAAACCCTCTGAAGCACAGCGAGCAAACACCTTCACTGCTGCCATCTTCATGTGCTTGAGTTCATCCACGCCTGACATGTACAGAAACATCCACACATCACTGAGTACTCGTGGCCATAGATACTCCATGCACATGTGCTGCAAGTCTTTTATCTCATAAAGCCCTGCTGCTAGGTACAGTGCAACAGTTCTGTCCTTGGATTTGAAGTCGCACTTGCCTCCATATGCGTGCAGGAGCACTGCGTCAAAAATATCCTCTTCAACATTTGTGATGTTGACACGGTCCTCTGTCGATGGATTTCTAAAAAATATTTTTTCAAAGACAGGACTGATCCGAGCAAGAAATGCTTTACAAGCTTTTTTTACTATTTCTTCTCCATTTTTCATAAAAACAAGTTCACAGTCACTCCCAATATCATTGGTCATGATGTAATCCACACGGGCACTCATATACTCACTCAGTTCCTTCTCTCGATGTGAACGGTTAGCCAAGAAATCATTTTTCTGCTGACTTGACTCTAAAATTCCACAAGTAACATAAGCTTCAAAAATTGCTTGATTATCCACTACGAAATTGTTGTATCTGTGCAGCAATTCATCCATTGTAATAAACGCAGTGTCTCCGTAAGCTGTGCCTGATTTTATTATATCGTACCGATGTGGTTTTGAAACAGTTTTCAGGCTATTTACCTGATTAATAAGACTGAAGGTATATTCTGTGTACACTTCTACATTACTACCTACCACAGCCTCATCCAGATATAGAAACACACCAACTTTTCTGCCTGGCATACATTTGATACCAACTTTCCATGGAATATTATTTATATACTCAACATGTGAGTAAATTGTCAAACTATCAAATTTTAAATCCCTGGTGACATTTGACACATGGAAAGTTATGGTGCCTTCAGAACAGTTTCTGTAAGTCTAAAAGAAAAAAAAAATTAATGTTACAAAGCTTATAGCAATTACAAAACAAAGAGAACATACTGTTGTAAGACAATTCTTAATTTAATAAGAGAAATATTCTTTGTATAGGTTGGCAACATGTTAAAAGTGTTATTTTTTTGTTGAACATTCTTACTTGTTTTTCTGTCTGCTGAGTTGTGAGTCGTGACTGTGTTCTTGTAATGTTATGTGCTGGCATAATTAAAGCACGTTACCAAACATTTATGATAACTCTCTCTTCACTTCATTGAATAATAATACATACACATGAGCAATACTAAAAATTTCACATGGTTGTATAAACCAAATATAAGCACATCACAGAAATTTCACAAATTATGATAATAATAAATGAAGTGTAACAAACATAATTGTTTCCCGTTAAAATTATAAATTCATTCTCAATTAACCAAAAACCTTATGCACATGAGATGAAACTGTTACTACATGCTGAAAGCCTGTTAATAGTATATTGTTTTAGTAGCTATTTTTATTAAAAAAGATTAAACGAAACAATTCAAGACAGGGATTGCCTGTCTTGAATGGTTTCATACAGCAGACCAACTTACCAGCACATAACTATTTTTAAATATTTACATTTAGCATCATTCTAAAGCAAATAACACTTCCAATATCTGAACTAGATACAGGCCAATTGAAAACAAATATTATGACTCAGAGGACAAATCACTAAAGATCATAAAATCATATTTTAGACACAAGAGAGCATGGCTTTAAGGACGCTGCCTAGCTGAGAGCTCTGGCATGAGCAAGGATAGGGAATTACATTATGTGTGGCTCAATACCACATGAACCAACACATACACCCCCTCTTTACTCATCTCTGTGTGGCTCACATTATACCATGTTGAATTTTTAGGCAAAAAAGTAATTTCTTGCCCAAAAATACTCAAAAACACCTCCTTTTAATTTTTTCTCAGACTTTTATTTCTGTAGAAATACATTCCTCCTAAGGCAGAAAACTGTTTTTGTTCTAAAACGATCTTGTGAAAGGTGACAGATACTCACTTAGGTAATATAATTTTACATATGAATCCGTATCTCTGCTCTAAGCAGGACTCCCTGGTAAGCAGCGTCCTAAGTATACAGTATTGCTATGAATTGACTACACTAAAAAATAGATAAATGACCCTACTTGTACCTGTACCTCGTTCACTTTCATTTTTTTGGGTTGTGGTTCTCCATCAGCACTGTCATCAGCATGGTTTTCTATCACGTCTTTTTCATTTTCAGTATCCATTGTGCATAGCAAATTATTGTTCTGGGGAAATAAAGCTACCAATTACCAAACATATATTACAAACATGCATTCAAATGCAAAGTGCAAATTCAAATTAAAGCTACTCATTTTAATGTCACTGCACACAGTGATCTCAACAACTAATTCATTTCACACACACATACACAAAAAGTGCTAAAACTATCCTTGATCCACCGTAAAAGTAATATCTTTTACAACAATAAAATCTTCCAGTTCATAAATATATAAGTTAGAAGTTATTCATTCTATTAGGCATTTAATAAAAAAAACTTCTAATTTGGGAGGGTTTACATCGTCACCAGTTTTTCTGAACCATCAGAGATTAGCCGGATTGAGAATAAACACACATGCAAGAAATTCAGGTTTGTAATTAAGATGGCAAAAAGTTAAAATAAGACTAAACATTTTCTGTCATCCATGACGAATCATTGAGCAAAATAAAAAATACACTACCGGTACATTAAATAGTAGTGCACTCATATAACCTACAGTATCCAAAATAATGTTAAATATACAAAAGAGTCCAACTACTCTGAGCCAAATGTAACCAAAAATCTTCCTAAAATTTACTATTAAGAGTGCTGGAAACTTTCCAAAATAAAAAATACACAAGGATTAATATATACGTGCAAGTTTTTAACTAATGCTGCAATGTGAATTAGGATGGATGTCAAATGTAGCATTTTGTCACTACATCAGCATTATAATGTACAGTATTACTCAAACTTGGTTTTGTATTGCTAATGTATTATTTTTCCTCACAAACTAGTTCTTACTATCAGATAACACTGGCCAATGGCCAGCATTATGCAACCCATGACGACCTAAACAGAGTCCATAAAAACTTGTAGTTACTTTGATGCTAACGTCCTGCGTGAGTATTTATCGCAGATTCTTCAGACTCCAGAAAATTCTGAAAACTATACTTTTTTTACTATCCCAGTGCTTGTTTTGTAATGTCACGTAATTGGTTAGGGTTTCTATGTTTTGTTTACAGGGAATTGCGAGCGGTCGCGACATTGTTGACAATAGTCAAATGTAGAACAGTTAACCGACTTATATAACCAAAGGAACGAAAAGATAGGAAATTAACAGTGAAAATTGTAAACATAAATGATATTACTTGATTTTAGTGCCACTGAATTCATGAGTTGGTAATTAATAATTGAGGCAGGAAGGGACTTTTGTTTTGTTGGGGATTATTTGGCGACAACTGGTTGGGGATTTTCGCGGGTATGGGGAGAAAAGAAGCCGGGGAGTTTTGATGCGAATTTGAAATAAGGTAAATTGAGGTCATGTATTGTCAGTATTATTCTAAGTTTACTCAGAATTAACCTTCTGTCATCTCTGCCCCTAACCTCTGGGAGAAACCTACAGTCCACCCTAGTAGCTGTAGGCCCCGCACCCGATAAAATATGTGTTTTCAGGCACTGCAGAGAGTCGCAAACTGAGTATGTAACACCTTACCACCACTAGACAAGGGAAATATTCCTCTCTTAGAAATAGCAAAGCAGTTGATCTAGGTGAGGACGGGTATTGCTGGGTGGTGTGCTGGAGGCCGACACTGTTCAAGGACCATAGTATGTTCGGAAGATGCAGAGGGTGAGACGAACACATGAATCTGCACACACCCTGAGATGAGATCTGTCTCAAAGTAACAATGTGGTGGAAAGCATTGCTGGCGCACAAATCTGCTTAGAGTATTGTTCGTCCCGCGTCTCCCCTCCATCAGCGTCACAGAATATTTAAATTAATGAGGTTCACATTAAGTGTACTCAACTGCAACTTGCTAACTTCAGCAATTCAATCTTCCTCTTCACAAATTGACAACATTCATATCTTGCTTTGCTTTTTAATATTCCGACCACTGCACATACAGTTTCAATTCAGCACAGTTTTGGTGGTCATTTCTGTTCACATTTTTGTACCACTTTGTATGTTTTAACTGCTAATGTTTACCTTACTCTCAAGCAGAGTTACCATTTATTGATCATGTAAGCTTTGGTCATTTTTTTTACTGGGAAACTTTACTTTTGTTTCTGTTAAAATGTTTCCCGTAGAAATTTTGCTCTATCAAAGTTAATTTTGTCTCTGTCCCTTGAAGAAGTCTCCAATCCATCCCACTACAGCTTCTCCACCAACAGTGCAATTCATTAACCTTCATCATTAAGGCCATGATCTTTCATTTATTTCGAACAATTGCAAATAACTGTAATTTTTATTAATCAAATGCTTTGAAAAAATTTGTGACTGTGTACAGTCATACGATACACAATTTTGCCACAGAGTTTTTTTTAATAATGTATCGTTTGCTAGCAAAAAAATTATTTTGCTTCATTTTGGCCTATTTTGACAACAAAACATGTGCTATTTCATGGGCAAAAATCTAAAAATCTGTTTGGTGTATTACAATAGAAAAATTCAGATACAAAAGATGATAATATAAGTGTTAAAACAGAGTGAATTTTTGATATGTTTTAATTTGCGATAAAAAAAATATTTTCGAAACCCCTGCTAAACTAAAAAGATAGCCTACTCATCAAATTTTGTCTCGAAGTCAATAAAGCAGGCATCCACCTGCTTCCCCTCTCAACTGCCTGTACAAGGTACTCTTAACAGCCCAGCCAGTTGTGTCTTGCATGAATAATCCTTATTAAATCCATGTTAATAAACCTGCAACCAGTTTCTCCAATACTTTCCTCGTATTTTATGTAAGAATCACTGGTCTGTAGCTGCCAGGCCTCCCTCTCTTTCAATTGGGACCAACACTGCCTCCTTCCAATCTTACGGTAACTTACCCTCCTCTAATGACCTGTGAAATATTACTTCTAAACATCTGACCAAGTCTTCCCCACCAAACTTTAAAAAAAGAGTGATGTTCCCTATACCACCTGGCCCCATGCCTTAGTACACCTAACCCTTGTAATAAATTAATTACCTTTTCTACGTCCCACTTCCTAATACATATTTAACTGCCTAATAGACTGCTGGGCTCGGCTCCCACAGTGTCACAATTCCAATAATCCTGCTGTTTAAACACTGACAAATACTAGGACTACAGCAGTTCTACCTTTTCAATATCAATTGTCGCAGACTACTATTCCTCTCTCACGTTTATTTACCTTCATTACTTGCATAATACTATGAATATCATTGTGATATGAAACAATTTTTTTTTAATTCTGGAAAGAAGTTTACTACTGAATATAATCACGTTGTGTATTCGTGACGGTTTTGTGTTTCAAATTTGAATAGCCTATGTGAACATGTGCATTTGTTTAGTGCTTTTTACTGTAATCGTGCATGATGTATTCCTATATTTTACAAAAAAAAACTGATGGCGTATTCCAATGGACTACACTCAGTGCGCACTAGTTGCGCGCCTTAAACTGAAAAAGTGCAGCTGTCACATGATTGGCCACAAAAAGTTCGTATTGTTTATGCTATAAAAACTGGAACTTTCAGTTCAAAACATTAGTGACAACAAATGATTTTCAACATTAAATTTTTCATACCCAGACATTATTAAAAAGTAAAAATGAAAGTCCGCGACATTTGCGAAGTTGTTCTTTCACTAGTCTTTCTTTTTTGGCCAAGAACTGAACGTAGTTAAGTACGAATCACTCGTCGTTACTAACCTTATGGACAATGTAATAAACATTATTATCACGATAACAACTGTATTTTAGCTACTTATTGATCGTATTGTATTATTAAAATGGTGGAGTGTCAATTCATTACAGAAATAACACCATATTAATGATTAACGTATTGTTTACATGTCACAGGTCGTCGCCATATTTGCACTCGGAAAACCGCACAGTCTCTAGAGCCAGTGCAACGAAACTTGCCCACGGTGCGCACCCGGCGAGTGCAAGTCACCATTGGAACACGAAAAATGATTGCACTCGGCTAGTGCAGGTGGGGTCTGGAACACGCGGCACTGGCCCAGTGCGCATCGAGTTCAGTCAAGTGTAGTCATTGGAATACGCTATGAGTGTGTAACGTAACTATTTCAAAATGAAAGATAAGAATAGTAAAAATAAAGTAATAAAAATTTTGTCTATTCAAATTTCAGAGGTTACTCATATGAATTTATAGTTTCCTGAATGTTTTTTTCGTTGAATATTATAATCAATATGGTTTGAAGTTATCCATATGCCTAGTTCACATAAAACACTTGCAGATGTGTTGTTTATATAGGCCTACTTCATACATGCTTGCAAACAACTGCCATCATCTTTCCACCAAAGTTTTCAAAATCAAGTCAACATTTTGATAAACTACATTTTTATACAAGCACTTTGTTTGCAAAATTTGTCTCCATTACTACAACAGGAAGAAATTCAGACGACTTTTGGTGCGGAGTTTTGCTTGTAACAAAAAAAATGTGCAGCCTGATAGTACTCTGGAAATTATTTCAGCCAAAAGCATAATTAATAAACATTCTATTATTTTTAAGATCTACTGAGAGAAGCGAGGAACAGTGCAGCACATAAATTAAAGAGTCAATGTACAGAAACTGGTATTATATAAGTGTTAACTTTTCAACTATTGAAAATCTGTGTAATTAATGAATAAAGATAGCAAACAGAAGTTTTCTGAGCAGCAGAATACAGATATAAGATTTGAACAGGCATATACCTATATGCTTTACATGTAAACAAAAGTACTTACGTGCAGCGGAATGATACTAAATGGCTGAAAATATACATTAACTTATGCGAGGCTTTCAAGAGTTACCTAACCACCTATGCCACCATAATTTTGTACCTTTCATGATGTGAAATAATACGTAACAGTAATGTGTCACAATGGCAAACATTTACTCACAAAGCTGGCCAGCAAAATTGCAATAACATAACAGTCCTTTCTTAGTTTTCCTGAATTGACATCCACATTGCTGCAGAATAAACATTCAATTTTAGCAGTAATATATATACACCATCATCTTTGAATTACATTGTCACATTTACTATACTAAAACCAACTGAAAATTTTTTTGTTTCAAGCTTTTGTACAAGGAGTACATTAAGTAGGAATATGTTGGTATCAAATGATCAAATGGAAGTCTGAGAAAATATTTTTGTACCCAAAAAACAAAATGGGCAGATATAATGGACATTTGTATTATTTTTAATAAAATAATTGTGCCACTAAAAATTGTATGCCACTGGAATTTATGATGTATATAAGTTTAGATAACAATGAACTATTAAAGCTCTAAGCAGAAAAATTTCTTTAAAAAAAAAACTCACACATGCACACACACACACACAGTATGTCTAGGAACAAATATGTAACAAGCACAAATTGGAGGTGAAAATGTTACTGGCAAAATGTTGTACGACATTTTATGTGCACGAGCGCGAGATTTTAACCTGGACCCATAATATGCAGGTCAAAACAGTAGCAGGCCTAGTAAGATAAGTTTCACATACGAATTCCATATTTTGACAGTTCATTTCTGGATGGTGCAGGCCTTTGCTTTTCATGAATCCTGGTAGGTTTAAAACTCCAAACAACGGAACTGCCATGCACATTTCTCAGAAGAGAAGTGTCAAAATATGAAAAAGCTACATGTTACAGTGCTCTGTTGCCACATTGTGCATGTAAAATGTCATTGTACAACATTTTGCCACCAACATTTTTGTACCTAATTTAGATCAGGATTCGCGTGGTGTGCTTATTAATTTGTTTTTAGACATCCTGTAGCCATATGTGTGTTTGTACAGGTAAATGTGAGAGAAATGCTACCCTCAAAATAGACTTTTAGAATACATTTAAATTAAAATTTCAAAAATCAGGCTACTTCAAATGAGAAACTCTGAACAGTGTCTAGTAAATTACTTTTCTTCATTTTAAGTAATTCAATTAGGAAATGTCATTAGCCCATCATTGTTCAAATGGGGCACGACTCCATATTTATGTTTCTAACTATGGAACACTTCACATTAGGTAATTCATATTGTACGACAAAACATTTAACAGAGAGTGAAGATTACTAAAACAAGTCGTCTTGGCACAAATTGTTAAGAGTTGACTATTTGAGAAAATTTTACGTCAAATGATTGCATTTATAATGCCTGAAACATATGCAGGCATTGCAATGGTTTTGCAAGGTAGTGTAACCAAACAAATATGAGTTTTGCATTGATGTGGCTTTGACTGCTTTTATCATTGAATATATTCATTGTGAACGTATCATTGAAGATTTGTGACGTGAAGTAAAAATAGTTTGCATAGTAAGATAATGCAATTGCATTCTGTGGTCAAGAAATCTGCGGTATTAAAATAAAACCCACAAATTTACGGCAATGTTTATCTAGTTATACAAAATCGCCAATCCAGGTAACCCCACCAATAACTGTTGAATCTGTATCACTACAGTCAAATGAGTGCTTAGACCTTAAGCAGTGAAATAAATAATTTTATTTCTGAAGATACAAAATGTGTTAGTGAGTATGTAGACAGTGAATGTCACTAGTAACGATTGCCCCAACACTCAAACAAATTTGCTACTGAATAATTGTACCAGACAATAAAGATTGTGGTTAGATAAAAAAAGTTACATTTATGTGATGCACAGGAGACTGTGATGCATTTCGATTTGCAGCAATCAATAAGTCGTGTACTGTTGAGTGGATTGTCAACTTCGCAGTCCTCAATACCCAGACTGCAACTATTAGCTGCGCATCTTGATATGAGTGCATTTCCGGTCTCAAGCAAGCAATATTTAACCATGCTCAATCTTGTTTCTACCTTTTTTAGTGATATTAATTTTCTAATGCCTAAACGAGACCAGATATAAAAAATCTGTTTGACAGTTTGGTTTAAAATTATCTTCTCCGTGTTGGCTGGTTTTATCGAGGTAGTAAAAACTATTTTTAAGCTAATTATGTAACTAACAAAATTCTGGTTAATTTACTTTCTAGTCAAAACCATATAGTTTCTTGTTTAGAAAAAAAGTAGCTCTCATGGCAAAAACCATTTTAAACAAAACTACTAAACAGATTCTTGATATCTGCTCTCGTTTAAGCTTAAAAAAATTATTATTGCAAAAACAGTAGAAATAAAAGAGCACGGCCTTAACTGTTATGGATGTTTGTGCATTTTTCTACACAGGTCTATTGCCTTAGTGCAGCAGGTGCATTGCACAGTTTTTTTCCATACCTTAAAACTATGTCACAGAGTGCCTCTATGTGTTACTATTTCTGTACCTCGGAGGCATAAGACACTATGTCACAAAAATCATATTTTTCAGGAGAGCAGTTTGAAGAGTAAGATTCACTAGTGAATCCGGCTGTATAGTGCCTGAAAACCAACGTTTTTGACACAACACAGACTTTGTTTTGTATGTCACTACAAAGTATTTAAAACCATGGCCATGTTTACAGTAAAAAGTGCATTTTGACAAAAGTGGACATAGTGTCTTATACCTCCGAGGTACAGATTTAATTATGTACCATATGTATGTAGCAGTTCCACGCTAGCAACAAGTTTAGTTAGTCTAATTGACAGAAAGTATTCTGAAATATCAGTCAATTGTGATGACGTGTGCCACTGACGTCCGTTCAGCTGCTGGTCTGGAACACATGATTGCCCTCCCCACCGAGCAGATTGCCTAACCACTATGCTTCGACATCAAGGGCGAGAACTCTTACGCAACAATGCTGTGGTGTTGTACCACCAACCCCAACAGAGCAGTTTTGGACTGTTAATTCTAATGCAGGCCCCGCAAAGGGATTTTCAGTTTTGTCATAAATAACCGAAACTGTTGGGGAATTTGTGGTAATGTATGTAGCATCGGGGCACTACATGCCACAATGTAATTTACTTGAAAAGCGGTGATGTTACAATTTGAGAGAAGTAACATTTCAGGAAACTAAGGACAGACTCGAGTGTTATGGATTTTTACTAGTTGTTCTATAGGCCTATACCATTCTCATTCCAAAGCTAGGCCTATTTACTTTTATTTTTACGAACTTGTAAATGCAAGCAACCAGGACAGTAGGACACTATTGTTGAGCCTGCGAAAACTGTTGATATGTTTGTTTTGTGTCTTAATTATTTTGCAAATTGTTAATAGTTATACTTGTTTGTTTCAATTTCTAAATTTAATTAGTTCATCATAGCATATTTTGCAGATTTGATCTTTACCATTTTAACACATTGATATTTTTGAAAGCACCCTAAAAAGACATTGGGACTTACTTTAAGGGCAAATGAGTGATTATAATATTTGTCATAATTTTTGTAAATTTTATATTCACTGTTTTCTTTTTACTTTAGTGTGTAAGAGCAAATCCATCATGTTTGGCAGAAATGCAGGCTCCCTTAGGCTTTAGTCACTGAAGAAGTAAGACGTGCACGTGCATAGTGTTCAATAACAAATTTAAGTGCACCGGTACCTTTTCCTTTCATGGCCTAAGGGACTGACACTTGCCAGGAGAGTCATTTAGACGCTCGCTTAATTTTTCACTTTTGAGTCCATTGTTAGCCTCGCCTCACATTTTTGCTGCTTACGCTAACGTCTTGTGCGAGTACGAGGCATGGACCATGGTGGCCCGGCTCTAGGGCAACGGTAAAATAAACTGTGCTATTCGGTTCATCATATCTGCGGGTTTCATTCACGCAACAATGGTTGCCCATGTAAGTGTCTGACAGCTTCAACAAAGGACCATCTACATGCCAGAAGGACACACCACCCATCTGGGACAACCTAGACAACCCTTCAGCGGCTGGAGGGCCAGGTTTAGGGCTAGCAGGTCGGCGATCCACGCCAATATTCAAAGTAAGTAAACTACAATTTTCTTTAAGTACAATTCATTTTCATCACTGTAGAAACATTTTCTACTAATAAACTTTACCTGTAAAACCAATAGTCTAGTCCCTACGTGATACTCTTAATATTCACCCCAATACACACATACTGTAATTTCAACTGCTTACCATTGCAAAAATGTAAAATTACTATAGATTTTCATTGTGATAAATTTTTCAAAGATTTCCCACAATGATACTTAAGCACGTTTAAATGATTGCAACAACTAATATGATGTTTTGCTGCTTGACTGCACTTTTTAGGTCATAATGTAACAATTATTAATGATCTGCTTAATGAGTCAGTAGAAGGTACCGTAAAATGGGGTGAATAGGAACGAAATTTCAAACCTATTTTTTGCCGACAACTTGTCAGTACATAAAACGTGTTTTTTTTATGACACTATCGTTTATAAGCAGTTCTTACTTGCAAATATAACAACCATTTCTCTAAACGGAGATTTTCTGTGAAAAATTTGGTTGTAAACTTTCATTCCTATTCACCCCACTGTTCCCATTCACCGTTTTACGGTACCTAAGTTAAATATTAGGGTCAATGTTACTAATAATAAATTATTCACTATATATGTATTGAAAATTTTGCAACATTGCACACGTTTCAACACCACTAAAAAGTTCTTCGCGTAAATACATGTGGTGTCAGCTTAGTGTAGCAGTTAGGACACACTCATTAGACTATAGTTATCCAAGTTAAAGGTTACCTTGATATGCTATTTTGTAAAACTTGTTGAACATTGATCTAAACTAGTGGGATTTAATTTCCCAGGCACTTCAGTTTCTTTAACCACAGAATGCAACCGTTTTTCTGCGCTATGCTACCTAACTATAGGCCCTAATCCCACTACGTTAACAAATTGCCAATGATAAAACAGTTGATACCACATCAATAAAAAACACCCATTTCTTTGGTTACACTGCCTTGCAAGACAATCACAATGCCTGCATATGTTTCAAACGTTACAGTTTATTTAGGCTACCAAATAATTTGACAAACAATTTTCTCGAAAATGGCCAACTCTAGTAATTTGATGACCTTTTTTTACTACCCGCCTATTTATGTTCTGTAAGATGGTAAAATAACAATTACAGTGAAGCGATCCGAGGTTAGAAGCAGGAATAAGTACTTACTTCATTTCAGCACTGTTGGGCTAATGAATTATCAAACTATATTAGTCAACTTAATATCAAGTAATTCTTGAAATTTAATTAACGTGTAAGTGTAAAATCAATTTACAGGGTAGCATTACACCCACTGCATTCATTTTAGAGACAATTTGCAAGGGTCAGATTTTATCGAACTCAAACAAAACAGAAATAATAACTACTCCAGATGGATCACAACGGATTCTGAATGTTCTCCTATTGAATACAAGCACTGAAGATAGTTGATCTCGTGGTTGTTTCATGACCCAGTTCGCAAAGGCAAAAAAACTGTAACCACTATCTACAGACCGGCTTTTTTATACGAGGTTAGGTTAACAACAAAATTTACACCAGAAATATTTTGGTTTCACACGTGAACTTCGATACAACCAGCGTGGATACAACAACACGTAACAAAGCAAGCACCAACCTCGTATCACAGACTAAATAAGTAGTAAATTTATTCTGTGCTCGTATCGTATTATAACGAAAGCTATTATTCTATGTTGTTTATTTTCCAAATTCCCATCATACAAACAAAATCACTACTAAGGCCGCCTTCCGTTATTCACTGATTTCACTGGCCAGTGTTTTCAGTAATGTCAGCTATAGTTCCGAAATTGCTGACGGCACTGATAGTCACTGATGGTCGGTTGATGACGATACCCTGTGCGAGGCTACATCCGTTTACTGAGATTACCGATTTTACTGGCGCTTCAGAGCATCAGTGTTGTCAGTAAACCAATTTTTTTGGCGGAAATTCAAAAGTTGAAGTTATCTAATTATAGGACGAGTCTTTTTAATATATAGGGGCCAAAGAGGGCATCTATTAATTTATATACGTTTATTTAACGTCTGTTTATAGTTACAGAAGCATTCGTCGTGCAGTTTGTAAAGACTAAATAATGTTTAGAGGTTGAATCGTACCTTGTTTATGCATTAAAAAATAATAGCTACAGATTCCCAAACCTTAAATACACACAATGTATAAGCTGCGTCGTGAAAAAAACGAAGAAAATAGTATCAGTCGTAAGTCGTGCTAGATGTATCAATATACTAAACATATACCAACTTTATTATTAAAGTAAATGTGAACTTGAAAATATTCTGAAAAGATATGATCTAGAAAATAAAAATAGAGAAAATAATACAAGATGTACAAAAAAATCAGCAACAGCAATTGACTATGTGATTAGTAATGTTGAATTAAATGATGTCAAAAACATAGACTTGGGTCTATCTGACCATTAAAGCACAATTGTTCGTATTAAACTGTCCAAAAAAAAGGAAATCATTATCTAATGATAAAAAATATAAACTCACAAGGAACTTTAGTATCTCCTCTTTTCAATGCTTTAATTATAAGTTATCACTTGAAACATGGTTAGAACTAAATAGCCAGAACTCACTAGATGAAAATTTCAATAAATTTTCAAATATAATTTTACTATATTTTGAAGAAACATTCCCAGCTAAAGCTAAAACTATTAAATCAAATGAAAATAAAACTATTAGAGCAGCTTGGCTCAGTAAAGGTATTATAACATCTAGTAAAAAACTAAAATTACTGTATAGAATTAGGAAACAAACTGATGAGGAATATTTTATTAATTACTATAATGAATACAAAAGA
>PNEQ01093676.1:47815-72360 GCA_003012365.1 Medauroidea extradentata | reverse complement strand
CCAAGTGACGTCAGTCCCCAATATCGATCGTATGGTACCGGTTTTTTCAGGCAAAACAACACACGCCCACCCCGTCCGATTTATTAGGCGTATGGATAAGTATCTGAGGAATGCTTGCATACCCGACACACTCAAGGACGAGCTCTTTTTGTCGAGGCTCATTGATTCGGCCGAGACATGGGGACACCGCATGTCTGATGAGTGGGATACGTATCTGCAAAAGCCGCCGCGTTGGTTTGAAAAAGCGGTGTCGTTTCCGATGCAGCCGCCTGTGAATGCAGCGCGTAATGTCGCGGTCGCCCTTCGCAATCTGGAGCGGGGACGAGAGAGGAGGCGACGCCGGCACGGCACTAAGACACCGGATATCCTCAGTGTAGGGGACTGGGTATTAGCAAAGGTGGTCTCCTTATCATCAAAGGCCCAGAAAAAGGTAGGAAAGCTAGCGAACGTTTTTCATTGCCCTTATCAGGTAACTCGCAAGGTAGGAATCAGTGCCTACGAGCTAAGAGACCCGGACAGTGGGAAAATAAGGGGAATCGTTAACATCGATCGCCTGAGGCGATATCATACGTAAAGCGGTAATGACTGGTGTTGTAAGTAGTTTCAGTGTTGTGTTGTATAGGAACTTCGTCGTCCTTTTGTAAGCTAGATTTTAAGTTTGATTTTTTCCAGCTGTAAGAAGTAGTTAGCCGAAGGTCTGCTGCCAGGGGGCTGGTTGGAGACATTTTTAGACATCTGGTAAGTTTCTTCGAGAGGGACTTGTAGCCTGAGGGGTCGTAAGGAACTAGGGTCGAGGAGCCAGCAATTCGTTAAGGATGACACTTTAGGGGCGGTTCGCGCCAAGTGGTGTCCTAGGAGCTGGGCAGAGCCGGGAATGTCACTGGGGAACTTTATGACGGTCAAGCTTTTGTGTAGTGACGAGGTCCTTAGAGGAAACTAGAAACACATGGCCGACTGGCTACCTCAAGCATGACCCTCCACGACAATGGCTGCAGGCGGCCCTGTCGGGCGCATGGTAAATAACATCGACCATCATTATGGCATTGAGTGCTCCGGAAAATAGTGTGAAAAAAAATAAAAATAAAATAAAATCAATGTGAGTGATGTTAAAACGTGAAGAGTATCCGACCTAAACTTGAAATAGGTAATGACACTAAAGAACAAAATCGTACAAATGACATTAGAACACTCGCGATTGGACACATCGCTCTCAAACTAAAGAGAATCAAATCTGCCGATTTAAAAAGAAACTTCTTAGTTATTTTATTTCAATTAGAGCTAGCCGGGCATACTACAACATTACTCAATACGAACCCAATCATCCAGCATTAATCACGTAAGAGACAGAGCAGCGACACCTCTTATCATAACCAAACGCGGGTCGCGAACGCGAGCAACCAACAACAAAATCGTCGCAACTCTTTCACATCACAAGAGAGAGAGAGAGAGCTCTCTGGCACTCTCGCTCTCTCCAATTGGGACGATGCACTCTCGAATATTTAAACAAACGATGCAAAGGTAACAAGTGCGTAAATATTATTAATACAAGTTATAAACACAATAAATATATTTGTAGGCAATTCAAATAATATTTTTAAGCTTACCAGCGTCTTATTTTTAGCAGCGAAAATCAGTTTATAGGTGATGCCGTAATTTTGTCATTTGTTTATTTAAACGTTTATTAGGACAAATAATGTTTACACAACTTCTCGCCATAATTAACTGTTCATTGTAAATTTTTATTTGTGTATAAAATATGTAAATATTTGGAATATGTAACACACATTTTCTTCAATAACCTCAAACCATAGTTGTATTCAAGATGGCGTGCGCACGAGAGAACGAGGGAGTGCAGTGAGTGAACAGTTTCGTTCTCTCGCACTTTCGCACTCTCGCCAACAAATTGAGACGACCAGAGAGCGCTCTCTCCGACGTCAATATGACGTGGTCGTGAGAGAGAGAGAGAGAGAGAGAGAGTGCGAGAGAGCACACTCTGAGTTAATTGAGACATGGCCTAAGGTTAGATGACCTAACCTAACCTAACCGAACAAAAATGGAAAATTTCGAAGATAGACAACTACATATTTCTTTACGTAGACTACTGCTAACTTGTATAGAAACATTCTTCATTAAATAAACTATACGTGTAAAATCAATAGTTTGGCCGATACACAATGAGTAGTGATTCTTGCTGTTTACGTTTATTACAACCGATAGCGATAACAGCGAAACTATAGTGGCAGAATATTTCCCTGTGCCGAACTCTGCAATCAGAAAACATGTATTCTTGACAACTTGTAGTACAGTTCACCGTACTCTTAATACAGTTTCCTAGCGTCCAACAAGTGTCGATGAAGCTATTGCCAGCGGAGGAAACACGCCACAACTAAACCACGTGCTCAGTGGTCAGAATATTGAAGAAACAAGCGCGTAATGAATCTATACTAAGATAACGGTTAACCGCGACTCCGTACGTGCGGTTTTCAGTTCAATGCAATAATATTATTTCTGACGACAAAGTTTTGAAGTTATAAGTGGAGGGTCATTAATGGCCATTTTAGAAACATTCCGGAACAAAGTAGTTTTTTTTTATCCCGTTCCGCCCCTGCACCCAGTTTTGCCACCCACTCCTCGTTTGTTTTCTTCTTTTCGCAAAAACCTTGACGGGCGCCCGCACAACTCACCGAAGTTCCAGTTTCATCGCAATCTGGCGAATGGCATGGAGATACATATAGAAGACGAACAAACAAGTATTAATGTTAATGTCTTACATATAAATAAAAGAGCGTACGAAAACATGCTGTTGCCGTCGAATTTAGTAAACTATTTGACAAATGAATGAAATATTTATGATTATTTAGCATTTTGGCCACCGCTATCTTGAAACCTTGAAATGTTCGCAGATAACCGAGGAAACCTACCTTAACTACAGGTTACTCGCCTCAAACGTGTCGCCCACAAGCTGTGTGTTCGCTGCTCTACGTACGTACGTATACAGGGTGTGCAGAATGAATGCTCTAACACAAGACAGTTTTACTATCGCGTCATATATATAAGTTTTATTATGCCACTTAATAGTGTTCGAAATTGTGAAGTACATCGTCTAGAGAACAATCAGGACGTTATAAATTATCTTATTAGATTCATTCTTTTTGTATAAGTCACCCTGGCGGTAAGTATTCGAAAACAATCTCGCAAACATAGTTTAAATAAAATAAACAATTGTGAAAGAATAGGCCAGAAGTGAAATTGTAATTTTTATTTGCTTGCATATTTATTTGTGCTTTAAGAGTGAGTGATAATCACTATCTTTAATTTTTGTTTATTGTGTCTAACTTATCTTCTGGCTAAATTCACGTAACTTTAACTTAAATACAGAATAGAATACAAATTGATAGAATGTTAGACACTATAAATCTTTATTTTCCGTTACTGTTGTTACAAATCGAACTGCAGTTTGAAAATTCCTATTACTTTCTTAACTGCAATTATATATGCAATAACAGTAACGGAAAATAAAGATATAACTTACGGTGTATAAAATTCTATCAATATGTACTCTATTTTGCAGTTACGTTAAAGTTACATGAATTCAGCCAGAAGAAGAGTTGTGATACAATATACAAAAATTCAAGATGGCGACTATCACTCACTGTTAATGTTGTTCACGTGGCAAAAATTCGAAATTTTATATTTGCTTTGTATAGCGTTCGTTTTATAGACGTTCCTTGTGACTACATTTTCAACTTTTATAAATTTTTTAGCTCTCATAGTTTTCCCATAGCGACATGTCAAAGTCAGAATTTGAAACTTACAGGAACATAGGTTTAACAAAAACCAAGTGACTTGCTCGAATGAAATAATTTAGACTGAAATTAGATATAAAGGCCAATATGCTAAAAGATTTAAAAACACACAACAAAGTCATTTTGTCGTTTTTAAAAATTGCCATAAAGGAGGTAAATTTTCGTCATTTTCGGATTTTTTTTAAAAAGTACAAAGAAATTCCATTCTGTGTTTTTAAATCTTTTAGCATAGTGCCCATTATATCTAATTTCAGTGTAAATTATTTCATTCGAGTCAGTCGCTTGGTTTTTGTTAAACCTATGTTCCTGTAAGTTTCAAATTCTGACTTTGACATGTCGCCGTGGGAAAACTATGAGAGCTAAAAAATTTCTACAAGTTGAAAATGTAGTCACAAGTAACGTCTATAAAACGAACACTGCGCCAAGCAAATATATAATTTGTAATTTTTGCCACGTGACGCCCTTAAACGCCTGTCCACTGTGTAAGTATTATGATTCAGTGTTAAATTTACAAAATAATAGATGTATTATTAAATATGTTGTATTCTTAAATAAGTTAGCATACTGTCCAGTCTAAATATTTTGTGTTATAAAGTTACTTTCCTTAATGTGTAAAGCGTGATGTTAAAATGTATATTTCATAAAAAAATGTGTGAATAGATTTTTGCAATCTTTTATTGCAGCACTTATTAGAATAGCCTACTTTTTGTACGAAATAGTTATATTTAAAATTGATCGAGTGATACGTAATTAATTTTATCATTGTTTCCGCTTTTCGAATCCGCGTTTGGTAGCTTGAGATATTACGCTTAATGTGGCAGCCTGGCGGGTGCTCGAACTGCGTTCAGAGTGCTGGGAATTAAGTTTTTTTCTCAGAGACCAGTAAACGTGCCTCCACAGTTCTTATCTACGAAATTAAAACACACTTCAGACTACTTGTTAATATGACTTTTAAAACATCACATACATTTGAAGCATAAAACTTGGCCAAAATAGGTTTTACCAGGCGGTAGTTTCTCAAGATATAATAATATACCGGATTCGTTATAAATTGAGGACTACATCTACATCTACATTAGACTTTGCTACAGTGACGGCTTCAATAAAATGACAGGATCACTGTTTAAACTCCCACAGGTAAAGTGTTTCGGACGGGAACATTTACGACTCTGGGCGTAGAGGCGATATTGCAATACATGTGCCGGCCAACGTCGCTCGTAACGCCTCACAGATGTTTGCCTCACACACACACTAACACACCAGACGTGAATTATAAAGATATAACAGCTCGAAGCAAGCAGCAGGTGCAAGTAAAAGCAATATTGAAATAAATGCCGCCTGTCGCAAAGTCAACTTGTATGATAGCCGGTGTGAAGGCGGTTGTACACGAGATATACTCTCGTCGTCTAGTTGGCCTCAAGAATGAACAGGTCGAGGCAATGTAGCTGTGGAGTAGCGACGGACTACAGGGGTGTTGAGAAGCAGAATGTCGCCGAGAAAACCACGCTAGTACACGTCAGTATAAGCAGGTTGTATAACATGGACCACAAACGACCCCATGGTTGTGGGGGGGGGGGGAGGGAGAACGTGACCAGAACACTACACTACTGTGGCCAAAATATACAGACAGACAATTCAAATGGCTCTCTTCCAGTGAGTTTCGCAAGCATTACTGCAGTGGTTTCAGGCCGGAAATTTATCTTACTTAGTTTCTGTTATTACACGCAATGCTTCGGTTATAAGAAGTGTTCCTACTTATTTATTGGGAACTTTAATTTTGGATAGGTATTTACGGCTGTTAGTTGGAAGTACTAATGTAATGACAGGCTGTTATAATTCTGGCTATAGGCCTACGTGAAGTTTCTCCTACTAATGTAAAAGTAGCAGTGAGAAAGAAACTAACAAATGCTTCAACACGGAGTTACAACAATCCCATATTTCAGACCAAACTTGCTCGCGTGTTCCGAGCCTAGAGGTTATGAAGTTATATATATTTTTTCCTTCTTTCTGGCCGACCCTGGACGGTGAAGAGGGGGGGGGGGGCGGAGAGGTGGAAACGAGGAAGTTTTTTCTCCGCATAAAACTGTAAATATGACATAAATCAGCGGCCATGTCTTAACTACCAACTCTCACCACTAACTCCTAGCCTCGGGACGGGACCAAACTTGGCCTCACATAACTTACTGCAGTTTCTTAAAAACTTCTCGCAACTCGTAGAAGCGCCATCTTCTGCGTGGCGTGCAAACTAATCAGTTCGTAACTGCCGTACTAAGAGCACCCCCCCCCCCCCACCCTCTAATAACTTATAATCACCATCATACGTTCTTCAGCGATATTTTTCCCCTTGCGAGGTATACTTCCGTGCACAGACGTATATTGACGTCGTAAAAAATGCGAGGAGTAGAGGATATAAATGTGGTCGCCTGGGTACGTCCGAGGCCTTGGAAGTGCCGACGCTGTAAGGGCGAACCAGCCCGGGCACTAAGCCTTACCTTGGACTCTAGCAGCACGTCGTTCATCTGGCGCGCCGTCTTCTCGCCAATAGATCACCTTTATAAGATGCGCAGTGGAGACGTCATCATAGCATAGTATTAAATATCATCTCTACATCTACATAAATTCAATGTGAAAATATTCATATGCTAAACTTTTCCGTAAAAACACCCACTTTCGCAATGTCCAACCTCACTAAATTAATTTGCGAAGAATCAGTGAAGGCTCTGAGATGATTATGCACGTGTTCATTGTTCTTTGAATGCAACTCCGACATAAACGTCACTCGTGTAAGTTGATCAGTTTCACAACATGCTGCTACTGTCTGCAGAAATTATGCGTCCGTGTCCCTAAACGTCGTGAGAGAGTGAGAGATTTTGGTCAGCGCTCAACATCGAGGTCGTACTAGCGCTGGTGAGGATGACATGAGGTGAGTATGGAGCAGCATCGGAATGAAAGGGCGGGGGAAACGGGAGATGCCCGAGAAAACCCGCCGACCAACGGCATCGTCCGGCACGATTCCCACATGCGAAAATCCGGGGACTCGAACCCGGATCGCCTTGGTGGGAGGCGAGAGGTACGACCCCTCAGCCACCGTGACCCTCTAAACGTTCTGAGAGGGTATCGATAAGTCACGGCTTTTTATTTGCCGTCCCGTGTGAGGAATAAAACAAATGAAATCGCGACGCTGGGCAGTGTTCTTTTTTTACGAAACAAGTAGCAGATATTTTTAATAGCTATTTAACAAAAACACATATATTTTTTACATGTAAAACGTAATGTATTAAATTTTAATTGGCCTTAAACGTGGATTAATCATAAATATAACATTAAAGACTAAAAATTACTTAATGTAACTTTCTACATTTAAGTACTAAAATAAAATGACCGTCTCTTGTGCAAAGTTAAATAAATGAATAAAGTTTATTTTTTGAAGTCTCTGCCTCTGTGAACGTCTTTTGCGCGTTCGTGACCTTGAAATGCTGAAGCTGTAAGGACGAGACATCACGCATTGCTCTAGCCTCTAGAGCGGTGCGGTCTCCTCCCAGACAACTAGCCTCTATAACACATAGATGTAATATCAGCGATAAAGGTCTATACCCTTAACAGGATTCTCCATAAAGATTTCAATGCTTAAAAATCACTGCTGAAACAGCAATTTTAGCCGCTTGACAATATGCTTGAATGATTACTGGTGAAGTTGAAACTGGTATACACACGTGTGACGATCTTTGAATGGTATTCCTAACCAGAGGTCAGTCATGTGCGTTGAGTAGTTTTCAAATAATCTAATAACGGCCGAAGCCATGCACGCCATTCAGCGGCCTGAGCATACAACCAACCAAGTGACGTGTACACGTATGCTGGGTCGCGAATACTTTCTTCTTTTTACATTCTTTAAGCCTACTTTCCCTTGTCCGTTTGTGTGTTTCTCAATCCCCCCCCCCCCTCTTTTTAGAAAAAATGTCGAACATATGCAGCGAATGTAATCAAACTTGGTACAAATAGAGAAAGTAAGTAAGTTGATTTGACTTTTATGTTCTTTGTTCATATTTTCATAATGGCGATCATTGGAAATGTTTTTTTACACGAGACATCTAAAAACTCATTTCCGTACATACACGTTACATAAACAATTTTTCTGAATTTTATCAAACTGTGTTGACATATAGTATACCTAATCAGTAAGATAACGTCTTTTGTATAGCGCCATTTTTATTCACGTCATGTTCATATTCGTACAGTGTTGTCCATTTGATCACACGAGATATCCAAGGTAATTTGTGTCTGAACTTCGTCAAACGTATATGGTACTTACCGTAACAGGGGTGGGGGACTTTAGACACGTGGGTTGAAATTGGGACACTCTAATACTACTTTTATTTTACATGATTGTCAACTGTGAGTAAAAACTATTTAAATGTTACGTAGATATTTATTATTTGGAATTTATCGCAAGGAATTTCTATCATAAATGCGAAAAACTATTTATAGTAAACGTTCCAAAGCCACCCCCGCTTAAAGTAAAGTGACGTGACATTTTTGTATTTGTTAATGTACTGTTTAGATTAGCATAACGTTGGCCATTCGAATATATTTTCATGATCGCGTGAGACATCTACACTAACCATGCATCTGAAGTTCATCAAACTCGATACAGACGTAGTACTTCGTGCAGTTATTTGATATTAACGTATTTTGTGTGTATCATGTTCAGTTTTAAACACACGATAATTCAGGATGGTTTGTATTAGTATCGCGTGAAGAAGTGTACGAAAAAGTAAATAAAAATGTGTTTCCAATGTTTCCGTGAAATTAATTACAGTTTAAAATTGACTTCACAAATTATCTTCTTTAAAATAAACTACTTGATCTTTAATTGTTTTGACACTAATCAGTGTTATTTTGCTTAACATTTAAAGAAATTACATTTATGGTTATTTTGGGGTTAACATTACTAATGCTATAACTAATTTCACGGAAATTTTACTGTTGTTTTGAAGATTCAGTGTTTATAATAATGTACAATGTGCTTTGGTTTCCAAGATTTCATGTCATGAATACATTATTTATTTCTGAATCAACTGGGCTGACTTTCAGCAAATTTAATTTTAGAAACTTTACTGTTAAAACTTTGGTTTAATTAGTTCCGCCTGTTGTAGGTTCACTATGTTAGAAGATCGTATGTTTGTACATACATGACCAATGTGAAGTTCTTTGGTTTATTGGCACCCACATTGAGGAAAGTAGTCTTATTAGTTAAGCTAGTAACTTCTTGATACATGAACAGATCATTCACACGTTAGAGTACATGTGTGATTACTTCAAAAATAAAACCACCTACGCTGCTGAAAAGATGTTGCGATTTTTTTAAATATGGTCACATACCTTGATTTTCGTCACGACGAAGGACCGAAAAACAAAATATTACATTAATATCTACATTGGAACGCCTAGTAAATGTCATATCGTCTCATTGCACAAGCCACTGAACCAGCGAGCAGATTGTCTGTCCTACAAAGCTTTTAATTACAACGTCATGAAAGAGAGATATTTTAACAATTGTGAAAGCCTGAATACTGTATTTATAGCACGTTAGCTGGCCTGTAAACATTCCGCCACAGTTTTATGTTTTCGTATGTGAATATATCATGAACTCATTTCATTATTTGTAAAAGTTTTTTTAACATGGCGTAACGCTGATTAAGTGCGACTTGTACTTCACGTAAAAAATGTAAATCAAATCCGTTTTGTTTTACTATAAAAAATTTCATTCCTGAAATTAATTAAAAAAAAAAACTGAAATGTTTTTAAATGACAACATAGTCAAAACCTCTGAATGTAAGTGAAACGTATCGTATCTGATAAATATGTATTTAAGTCAACAGTATATAATAATTCCATCGCCTATTTTCTAAGTATGCCGGTTTACAAAAGGTGCTTAAGGGTGCATTCTATTATTCAACAATGGTGTGCATTGTTTGTATCAACTTATTTTATTATTATTGAGTAATTTTAACTGTTAGAAACTATATTTATCGAAGTAAACATTAATTTTATTTTTGTCTTATTCTGCTACATAATACTAAATATAGTATTTTTTTTCGGAAGGACCTGCATCGAACCTGAAGATAATATTTGGTGAGCAGATGCCTTAGCGCATGAGTTATCACATCAGTGACGTAACTTCGTACAAAAATAATGTATTTATGCTGAAATGATTTGAAAAAAACACAAATCTTTTTATTTTGAACTATTTAGACTTGTAAAATGTTAGTTGGTTACTACTTAGTATGCTTGCTGTCACGAAGTTTTATTTTACGTACGGTTCGACTGTTTGTTTTCTGTCTTCTTGGTGGGAACGATATTCGACAAGCAAGCAGTAAACTACGTTGTAACATGTGTAGGGCTAAGCTTACTGCGCATGCGTAGTTAGCCAAGGATAAATAACCAATAAAAGACCCAGAGAAGACACGAGCTGCACCTAAACCCTTATTTAATGTTTAGGAATACCGGCCTTGTATTACAATATCCTGCAGTGTAGCTGAGTGTGTTTCACAGGCTTTATTAGAAGTTGACAGATGTCTAATTAAAATTGTTTTACATAAGGTCCATAGAAATGATTCTGTTTCAGGAAAAATATGTTTTTTTTACTAATTTTGAAGAAGTATTCAATTTTAAGGGCTTGTTCCCGAGTTTTTTTCAGACTGGTGCCAATAACTCAAATATTTTTTAACCAAAAGTTTTGAAAAAAATTGAGTCAATGTGCAATCACACGATGCATAATACTGTGGACGCGTTTTTTAAAGTAATGTACCATTCGCCAACAAAAAGAATAGTTTCCTTCATTTTTGCTTATTTTCACGACGAAAAACGCGGTACTTTGGGTAATGAAATCTAAAAAACCGTTCAGTAACAAGGCCTTAAAAAGCTAGAACTATAAGTTAAATTAATACAAAAAAATTAACAAACCCTCGAGATACAAAAGATCCATTAAGAGAAACAAACAAGTTTCAAATTGTTGTCAACCCTTAAATGCTCCGGAGAACCGCTGAGAAAACAAAGCAGGTTGGTACTTAAAATTAGCTAACTTGAAACAGAATAAATAACTTCAAAGAAAGTTACGTACTGACAATTCCAAAAGGAAAATTCAAATCTTTTATAACGTTTAACTTAAATTTAAGATTGATGAGTCATTTTGTGGATCTGGTCTTGTTGGTTTGCTCTATTTTGTTTCAATTTCGCTCATTTTAACTACTTATTTTGTTAACTTAGTGGTTTTAGTTTTGCACTGCCGTAAATGGGTGAATTTTGCGGTCCTATTTAGGTACGAAAATCTTTTAAAGGGCACTGGCTTGTACAATACACAGTTACTGTTAATATTACGTCATCAAAATATAGGAAGACCAGAGAAGATGACTTGCGCCTAGAGGCTAGAGTGGGGTGTGATGTGTGTGCTGTCTCTCCCTTATAGCTTCCACACTTCCAGGCCTCGAGCACGCACAATACGCTCACACAGGCAGCTACCTTAATTCTTTGTCCCTAGCTAGATGTATTATGTAATATCAGTGATAGCGTGTATACGTATATGTACGTGAATAATTGTTCTGGGTACATTGTTACCTTACAGGAAAGATACATTGCTATTATCTGTAGATACTACTTTTCACTTAAGTCCTATGATATGTCCGAGAGGAAGAAACAGTAAAATAGCTAAAAATGGGCATATTTAGGTCATTGACTAGCAGTCTCCTGAAGGCAGAGGTTAAAATACATTCTGACGTCTGTAGTTATAACGGCAGCAATCTAGCGCGGATTGTAAGGTCGACTATTACTAGTCCACTACTTGCCTTATAGCCTCTATGAGCAAGTCTCTCAACTTACTTGCTTTACTTGGCCACCAGCTGTAATAAGTGCAGTGTTGATATGAATATGTAGTTGTGTCCGTAAGGGGAAAGCAGACACTGGGCGGATATAGCGGGACCACAGCCTGATAAATCACCCTAGCTGCTCTTGTCCGCCCCCTACACCCCCTTCCACTTCTTCCTGGCTATATAGGGGAAGTGCAGGACGCCTAACGTCTCTCTGACACGAGCCCTACCCGACTGAGACAAGGCTGGAATTAATCACGCCGGCTTGCAACCCACATTCATCAACCCTGGCTGACGTTACACATCCTGTATAGTGCGCACAGCGTTTAGCGTCGTACACATGCATTGCTTGCTTATTTTTAACACAATTTATCCAGCCTGTTGACACCGCAGTTAGCGAGCCACGTCCGGGCGGCTGGAAGTCTCTACACACCACACTGTAAGCGTTTAAAGAACTGTTAACTTGCTGGAGGCGAGGACACAGGGTTTTACGGCCCTTTAACAACGAAGTCTGAACAGCCAATCAGGTTCAAGTAAGGTAGGTGAAGGGACAGCAGAACATCCACGCCCGAGCCAAGATTCGCCAGGATGAATGACTTCAAGAGGTTGAGCGAGCGACACTGTCCCAAAATATTTACTATCAGCCATTTTCACTGTCTTTCTCTCTCTTTAATGTCTTACAACAGGACTAAAGTGTGTAATAGTTTATCTTCCCAGTAAAGTTCTTAAGTACCCAGAACAGTTATTTACTGACATATGAGTATAGGGCAGACATTGATATTACAGTGAACATCTCGCTAGAGAATCCTCCTAAGTGCTTTCAGGTATTACTGTATACAAATTTATTACAATGGATACGTGAAATTATATTTTAATAAGAAAGATTGACCTTAGTGGAAAATTATTAATTAAATTATAAACCTAAAAAATATTATCTAAACCGATCATTTATATTTTAATTCAAGTGTTACTCAAAATTTAATATAGTTAATTCGCTCTATGTACTATTTTTCGCTTTGTGAACGAAGCAAAAACCGTTCCCTTTATCATGGTAATATTGTGAGCCCATATTACACTATATTACAAGGTTTTTAACATGTTAACGTAGCACTAAATATGAGGTAGAGTAGCCTACGTTGTCTAATGCTGTCTTTAGTGTTTGAGACAGTACAAGAGGTCAGCCAGCAGGGCGAGTCTAACACGCTCATAAAGAAGAAACACGAACTTTATGCGCGCTGCTGTAAATCGCCACCTATTGTTTTCCTACCATCATATTCCCCATAGGAATTTAAGCGGCGACCTTTTATTAAGTATTGTTTAAAGTTAAACAAATGCTTGTCTGGTTCTGGTTTACGAATCGTGTTTACATTGTTTATGAAGAGCAGTGTTATAAAGGCCACCTTTAGACATTTTGGACGGCCATAAAACTTGTAGACTACCAGATATAGACGTGCGCTAGTTAAAAATTTGACGGCAATCGGTCCGCAGTACCTCGTCGCCCTACCCTAGCAATATAATTGATATTTTATGTGACACTTGTGCCAGCATTTCTTCGACAGTCCAGTAGCTAATATGGCGTCACGAATGAAGGGACGACGTGTGGTTCAGCGAACACAAATTTAAACCCAGCCGGAGCTGAGAATCGAACCCAATACCTGTTACTAGATATGATAGTTTATGGCGGGAAAACTTGACTGTTTGCTGGGTTTTAACACACGTTCAACTTACCAGAATATTACTGGCTATTGCCTGTATGTAGAGTTGTTACCATATTTGACTGAGCCAATAAGAATCCCACTGTTGTAATATTTGATGTGTGTAATTGGTCTGCAGACAGCTATGTTGTGTCAGGCGTATATCACCCAGTCATACATGATGCAAGAAACTACAATGTTTTGAAAGGTATGCTGGCACGAAACATTTCCGCGATACACCATTCTCTCTACCTATTATTCCTTCAAGCTGCTGGTGCGACTATTGCGATGAAGGTCTCTTGATTGAACTAGGTGAGTTGTTTTGTTAGTGCGGGATTAACGAGTAGAAATGATCACAGTTCGTATATAAAATAGACATTGAGACGTATTTTAATAAATTTAATTTTTATTTATTACTTTCTTACTGTGCCACATATGCGTTGTAATGCCTCACTTTCTTCCCCTACTAAATGTTTGGGTGCCCATCTCGTTGTGCCCATCGTTATAGGACTGCCATCTCCCTTTCAATGTATGAACTAGTATTGTTGTCAGAAACCTTGGCATACGCACACACAACCTACTGGACCTCCGATGCAATCATATGCATGTATATGGTTTACGTATGCATAAAAGACGAACAAACAAACATTCATTTTTTTATATTAGCCAGACCTAACCACACATTGTGAATTTCAATTATTTTATTTAATTTATTTTGCAAGCATACATTCATATTAAAAACCCTATCGTTTAAAATGCCATAGGAGTTCACAAAAAGTCACAAACTTAGCTAGGTTACAATTAAATGTCTTTCCGATTCGTTCAAAATTTGTTCCGGGTGAAATTTTCTGGCCTTTAAAAGTAAGTTAATTGCTCGCAAATGTATGAGCCCATACGTTGTAAAAATTGAGTCGCCGAAGTTATTCCGGGCTTGCACCCCTGTATCTACTCATAGTAATGAGTACATAACCGGAAATACATATATGGAACAATAAAAGGTTCGCACATCCGAACACGCTTAGAGACACAGTTATTGCAATACAGGCACTGGAAGTCGCAGTATTATGGCAGTGGCGACAGGTAGGCAACCCGTGTAGCACGTACTTGGTGACATTCTTCAGTGGACAACTACCCACTAGCGATGTTCAACCATACTTATGTATCATAATGCTTCTGGACTGTCTACGATAGGTCAGTGTTGTGAGGATTGTAAAATAACTAGCTGGCCGACTGCGGCGTTTCCTGCATGAAATTATGTAATGTAAACAGTAACTCTGGATGACATATGTGATGAAGGCATTTAACAGCTAGCGTACTCAATAACAGTGAACTATAATTAGTTGTCTTAGTTCAGTATAAAGAGCGCGCGCAATATGCTCGTATGTCATAGTAATTCCCATCGCAAAGTCTTGCACGGGATACGAACCCGTAACCCTACCCTTTCCACACCACAAACTTTGTACAGTAACTGAGTGAATGCTTAAAGGCAGGCCGTAATAATTCTTTCGCGTGTACAGGCTACAGTCCAAAGAGGTTTTAGTTATGAGTAGATTGGCAAAAAGAAACAACTGTTGAATTATTTCTCCATGATCATTCTCTTTTTTCGGGAGACTGTAACATTTTACTGCTTCTCACATCCTTAAATTTCGGATTTCATAAAATTCTGAATTTGATTTGTAGATATTTACATTAGTTTCATTCTTATCAAAAAAATCATTTCGATATCTCAACGTGTAAAAGCGGTACATATGATTATTTGAAAACACATTTTATTTTTTTTTTAACAGCTTTTAAGGACGATTTTCGAAAAATCCTAAAATTACATTTAAGATATTTACGTAAGATTAATTTTAAAGCAAAAACCATTTCAATATTTCCACTGGTTTAGGAGATAAGTGAGATTAATTGAAAACTCGTTTTATTTTTTAAGAGCTTTCAAAGACGAATTTCGAAAAATTCTAAAAGTGCTTTTTAGACATTGACTTAAACATCATTTTAAATAAAATATCACCTCACTATCTCAAATGATTTAGGAGAAATCACGGATTAATGAAAAACACATTTTACGGCTTTTCACCCCCTTAATTTTCGATTTTCGCAAAATCGAAAAATTCGCATATATGCATTTCTTTGGGCAATATTATTAACTTAAAGTATTTATGATAGCTTTCCCGGTTAACGAGATATCAGGGATTCTTTGAAAACACATTTCACCACTTTTCACCCCCTTAATAATCGAATTTCGAAAAATCAATTCTTAGTGGATGCCTACGGGGCAAGTGGAAGTTTTCTACAAAATTTCATGGTTCTAGGTCCAGCGGTTTGGGCTGTGCGTTGATGAGTGAGTGTGTGAGTGAGTGTGTGAGTGTGTGAGTGTGTGAGTGAGTGTGTGAGTGAGTGTGTGAGTGAGTGAGTGAGTGTGAGTGAGTGAGTGAGTGTGTGAGTGAGTGTGTGTGTGTGTGAGTGAGTGAGTGTGTGAGTGTGTGTGTGTGAGTGAGTGAGCGAGTGAGTGAGTGTGTGAGTGAGTGAGTGTGAGTGAGTGAGTGAGTGTGTGAGTGAGTGAGTGTGTGTGTGAGTGTGAGTGTGTGAGTGAGTGAGTGAGTGAGTGAGCGAGTGAGTGAGTGAGTGTGTGAGTGAGTGTGTGAGTGAGTGAGTGAGTGTGTGAGTGAGTGTGTGAGTGTGTGTGTGAGTGAGTGTGTGAGTGAGTGTGTGAGTGAGTGTGTGAGTGAGTGAGTGAGTGAGTGAGTGAGTGAGTGAGTGTGTGAGTGTGTGAGTGAGTGAGTGAGTGAGCGAGTGAGTGAGTGAGCGAGTGAGTGAGCGAGTGAGTGAGTGAGTGAGTGTGTGTGTCAGGAAACTTCATTTTATGTATTAAGGTAATAATTAGCAATGTGTCGTATTTTTATTTCAGTTAATATTCAGGCAAATCGGTGGCCCAGTTCAAAAGGGAAACAACCAGAAAAAAATTCCAATTTTGAGTAAAATGCAAAACATTAGTTTCGCCGAAAAATGTGTTCATTGACATGTTAGGTTGGTGTAAATTTGAAGCAAATATACAGAGGCGACTGTCTAAAGTGTTTAAAATGTTAATAGTCTGTCTTTGCTGAAATTATCACACTTTAAATTAAAATAAATACAATACGTACAACTTTACTGGCATTCAGAAAAACAGTGCCACGTTGTTAAAACAAGTGAATTTACGTGTTGTTTTTGTTTTCAACTGAGTAGAATGCGTTTCTGTCTGTGTGTTGGTAAGCCGAACTCAAAAATGCAATTTTTTAAATTTGTTTCCGTTTAGAACTGGGTCATCGATATATTCTTAACAATTACTTATAATTGTAACGACATGGTTACCAATATTGGTAAAAAAAAAACATGCGTAGCAAGTTCAATGCAGCTCTCTATTTACGATTGTCATGCGTACAGTTAGTATAGTTTGAGGCAGGACAGTTATAAAAGACTGTTTTTTATCGATGTTGGAGTGATGCGGGCCTAAATAATGTAATTCTGTACTCGTGCGACGTATGTTGTTGTCTTGTAGCACACCACTAGACCGTTACAAATAACGTACTTCCCACTGCGCTCCAACATATTTAAACCATCTTACAGGAGGCCGCCTGCAGTCAGACAGGAAACCAAAGAAATGTTACCTCAAGTTGTTTTGTAGCCACCAGAGTCTTATAAAACATTTTAGAAGTTGAATGGCTGGCAGTGTTGCCAATCGAAATGTCTATACTGCACTAAAAGTACGCAACCAAACATCATTAGAACCACATTTGAAGGTGGCTGCTTGGGTGGACGTATTTTGCCTAGAAGTCCTGGAAGTGTGGACGCTATAAGTGCGACACAGCTCACACATCACACCTCACACTAGCCTCTATGTGCACGTCACTAACTGGCCTGCAGTCTTCTACCAGACAACTACTCTCTTCAGTGATGACTATTATTTTATGACGTCATATCAAAGATAAAACACCTGTACCTTTATAAGAAACTGCGCCAGATTTTCATATCTAAAACATACCACGCAAACATCGATTTACTCCATTTTCAGCTGTGTATAAATAAACTTAAGCCACACATGGGCTATCTGAGTTAGGTACACACGTATGTATCTAAGTAGACATAAGTTACGCACACTAAGCACTTTTCGAATAATGTAACGGTCGTACCTGTGCACACTGCTCGTATAATAGTTGACTACCCAGTCAGACCGGTGACACAGACTGAATACTGATACAGATGTGTAGTACAGTTGCGGCTCATAAGACACGACCGAAGTTCGCCGCTTATTGGCTGTCGAGGCTGTCTGGCATGTTTCTTATTGGCCTGGCTGCTGGTTAGCAATGCAGCCGCCTTAATGAGGAGAGTTATAATAGATGCTAAATTTTATTTATCGATTTTCTGCAGCAACTTATGTTTTAAAATATGTTTGGTAAATGTGGCATTGTTGAGGCATAGAATATATTTGTAATGAATTTTAGAGATCATAACAGTATTGTATGTTTATCTTGTATTGGACTTGTAATCATTCTTGAAAATTAACCTATAATTCCCTTCCAATGATCCTGCATGACGAATTAATTAAATATTCCATTATTATTAATGCCAAGCAGCTTATCAAGAATATATCCTTTGTCTTGTCACAGAGAACATTTTGATAATACGACTTGAATAAATATTGTGGCTCGAAAATTGAAAAATACCGAAAATTTTCTGACACCCTCCCATCCTTACGCTGTTTGACTGTAGGAGTTCCGCGATGTTGCCGGCTAGCGAAGCCATGTTGCTGGCGGCTGGCGTGTGTGGCAGAGTTCTTCACCGTCCTTAAAGCTATTGCACTTCTGTATTGCTAACTATTGTGTGTGGTCGTGTACGTCTGGCGTGCGTGTGTTTCTGACTCAGCGCCAGTGCAGCGTGTGTGTAGCCACGTGTCCAGGTGGTTGGCCAGATAGCGACCACGTGTCAGATGTTATCTGCTGACCCCAGGTACAACCCAGGTCAACAGTCCGTGACCTCACAGCTTCCTGTGCTGACGTCACACCAGCCTCGCAACAAGCTTCAATAACTTCTCTCACCACAAGCCTTCTACGATCACACTCTCGTTATAAGGCCTCTGTCCGTCCACGAACACATATAAGTTCTATCTCCTCTCAGTACGTTCCAGGAAAATTCCGTTGGGGGATATTCAAGGAGGGGTCTCACCCTTATTGTTGAATTTGTATTTACGAACTATTATATTATTTGCATTGAAATTACTAACAATGTCTTCCAATTTTGCCAGTAATTTTGTCAATGGCATTACACGGTGATTGAAAAGTAGAGCTACGATTGAAGTTAGTGGCGAAAATATTTTTGCAATATTTGGTTTCAATGCGTCATGTGCACATCTGCATCTCTGCTACATCGTCTGTGACTGGGTGATTTTACTCTAACTTGCCTTGGACAATCACAGATGTACGGAGTCACAATAATACGATATGATTGGTGCAGTTAAATGAGACACATGTCTGAACAAAGAGACGCTGCCAATAACCATGAAGCACAGCTGCAGATGTGCACGGGAGACACTGAAACAAAGCCGTGGCCCAACTGATGAGACTAGAATCTATGATTTAAAGTTAATACCTGATTAATTACGTTCTTATAATAAGTCAGACGTTCTGAGTTAATGAACTTATTGCTGTGTAATTCATTTTATTACAAATGTATTAGTATGTCTTTAAATAAATATTTGTGTAAAACCGAAATAAAATATATCCCACGACTCCCAACATGCCTTGTGATCCTTACAGCTCCAGGCACACGCAGATTGTCTTTATCTTCATTACTACGCCGGTATATGTGTCAATATGCGAGCAGACGCTAGTTCATTGTCTTGTACATAGAGGCGATGTTGTAGCTTAACAACGTGCCTGAGTCGTCCTTACATTCAGGCCCCTCTTAGCATCGCAGCTCCACCCTGTCCTTAGACGGCGACCTTGTCATACAATTGGTGTAAAATATTTAGCACGAATCCATGTAGAACTTTACATTTGTTTCGTGTCGACCTTATAGACCTTCCTCTTCTATATCTCAGGCGCAAGTTCTGGTAGAAGGCAGTAAATTGTTGTAGAGAGAGAAGTATGAGGTAGGAGACGAGCGTCTGTATCGCGATAACTTTCTCCCTCCTCGGTAGTGCTCGGGGGAGTTCGATCATCCTCGGCTATCGAGCAAGGCATATACCCTCCTATCCCCGTCCCCTGGTTTGGTTTTATGTTAGTGTAGGATAGTTTCAAATGCTAAGTAGTACACTGCACTGTATAGAAGGGAGACTTTGTTAGGTTAGGAAACTGCGAACAGTAAAATTTCATATATGTCGCGCTGGCTTCACGTAAGTCACCGAGAATAAACGAATTCTACCGAGTATGTCCGAGGAGCGTGTAAGTTAAGGCGACACAGACGGTCGTAGGCAGGAGCCACGCTGACATCGCAGACAGCTAGGAGATGTTTGTTTCATGTCGGGCAGCCATCGAGGTCTGACGTAACAAGGATCCTGATAGGTTTCCTGATAAACATCAAATCTTCGCGCCGTGAATGGCAAACTCCACTCTATATCCTAGATGGGGGGGGGGGGGCTGGTGTCGGTAACGGCGCCATCACACCCGCATATCTCTCTTCCGATCTCTCGGAGATTAAACTTTAGAACAATATGAAGAGAAAGCACAAATCTGAGCGAAAGTAAATCAGTTGTTTCCTCAATAAATAACGCCCTAAAATAGAAAATAGACTTATGGCATCCAAAATACTTTTAAGTGACGTACTTTATAGCTGTAATAAAAAGTCCAACAGCTTCAGAAAGAATGTATTTTCGAAATAGGAACATGATGGACTGATATGAAATGAGAATGCATAGTAAAAATAACCAAAGTAATAAAAATGTAAAATTTCGAATACTGAAGATTACAAGAAGATAGAACGGAGTGAATCATCTCTGTGCAACATATGTACACCAGCATAATTGGTTTATATCAGTACTTAGGGCCTAATATTATAATATTGAGTACGTCCACATTGATGTGCAGCCCACATTACTAGCCGGATTTCATGCTCACCTAACTGTGAGTGAAAAATATTTTGTGAAACAATTTTCTTTTTCAAAGTGTTTCTAAAATTGTCATTAACGATCCTTAACATCAATTTCCGCCATTTAGCACTTTACACAACTTTAATTTTTGTTTCAAACATCATTGGAATAATCTGAAAACCTCACGAAGTCGAGTCTTCCAGCTAGTCGTACATATTACCTATGCAGAACCTCATTCATGATTTGAGAATTTCCGGCGAAAGCTTAGATTAGCACTATACCTAATAACCAGTAGCTCAGCATGTAAACCACTACACTATTGAGCTTTTTAATGAACGTCTATATCAGCTTTACTCTCCAGTCATGTATTTCCACATGTTATGTAAGGGAAATTTAATGTTCCATGCTTATCATAAACGTGTCTGTACAGTTACCTTTAGTTCGCAGCTGTTTTTTTTCTACATTAATGAAATGTTCTTCCTAATCCAGAAAACCACGAAGGTAAATCTGTTAATTGAAAAGTCTTAGAAGTAAGTCATTGCGAGATAAATTCTTTGCTGCCAACGTCATCTTAAAGCTTGGCTTAGGAATTAATTAATGTCTTCGTAAAGAGCAATTAAGACACACACTTTCGCTTTTATATAATTTATTTTGATTTCATGACTGAACTTTCCACCATGTCTGTTTTTGTGTAACAATTATTTGATTTATTTGTAATATTACATCATCTTACATACGTGGATACAATGTATTGATTCTGCCGAGTTAAGTCGTACACGAGTTGTCGTCCTAAAGGAAGAATTGGTAATTTTAAATTATTTTCTTTAAATTATAATGAAAACAGAGTCAAACCTTTAACACTTAAAATTGAGCAACATTTCTTATTTGCAACCCGGCCTGGAGCCGTATATACGATTCCCAAGTTACCAAATTAAAACAAAATATCATCAGCATAGCTTTCAACTATTACATACACACAGTTGAATAATATTAATTTACCGGACTCAAAATCATTAAGTTTAATTATTTCAATTACGTTAATTCAACATTAGTTTTGTAAGATTTCGTTGTTTAACTGCCAAGCAGTAAGTTTCTAATATTTTTTTTCCTCTTATGATTTTACTGTAGCATTTTACCGAACTTTATCGACTTTGTTCGTGCCAGTTAGAACAGTAAATAGTTTTCTTGGCATCTGGTCAGAGAGTTGAAAAAATTAGTAAAATTAAAAAAAAAGCTAAAAAGTTAGTAACACAAGCCACCATGCCTTTATAGTTAGTTCTCAGATATGTGCATTGGTATCGCCGTGGTAGTTTGAAGGTCGGGGAAACCCGAGTAATAATACTAATGGCATGAAGAAACGCGTAGAAGCGAAAGCAGGCTACTAGGTAATTAGATTCAAGGAGTGTTCGGCGACATCTGTTCAACATTCAGCTACGTTATGACAATTAGCTCAAATACACTGGAGTTCTAAGCAAGAACGGTGGCGCTTTGTTCTCGAGAAAAGTATACCAAAGGGAGAGTAAAGTCATCGCGGGATTCTAGTTTCCGCAATTTTCTACGTAAATAGTTAAGCATTGAGCAACATTTCGTGTTATATATCAAGCTTACTTATACAGGATGTTCACAAAAAACACCGACAAACTCGGGTAGGTGATTCCTTATGAAAAATAAAGCGGGAAAAATATAAGACATTTTGTACTTAACCGTAATATTAAGGGAGTAAATCGCCTTTGAAAACCAAATTTTAAAACATTGATTTCCACACAGACCGAACACTAATCAAAATAAATTGACAAAACTCCAGATATAATTCCATGACAACACGGCCGACAAACCAACACTAAACGCAAGTTGAAACATTCTACCCTTACGAAAATAAAAGGGGTGGCCACATTTAAATTGCGGACAACGTTTTTTAACGTAAGGATAATCCAACATTTAAAAGTGCATTGTTGGGTAAAGTGAACTTAGTATAAAAAGTCATCTTGTAGTGACTGTCTAGGACTCAGTTTTCGTGCGAAATGCATGTGAACACAGAGCCTAGTGTGTAGGCAACACTGCGTACACGAGTATCTGGTTCATTCCGCAGTACCGCACAGGTGATGGCGGAGATTAACTGAAGATATCACGTACCGTAGTTTAAATTACTCAAATATCACATATGAGTAAATGTGTAAGAAGCGGTAACCAACTATAGACGTGTGGTTTAGTAAGTAGTATTTTATTATATTGTAGTTTGATTGTAATGCTAGCAAGCATTTCGTATCTGTGAGCTTATAGTATCGTTTGATACAAGGTATAATAACATACTTGCAGCTACTTAATGACCTGAGTTCTAAACTCGGAACTGAATCTTAATTTGGTTGGAAAGTGGAGTGGAGCTAGTGTGTGTGTGTGTGTGTGTGTATATATATATATGTATACACACACATACACATATACATACGTAATGCAGGTTAGCTAAGGTCACAAATTATTTTTTAAAAACAATTTACTCTAAGTTAACCTCCGAGAAAAAATTTGCCTGGAATGTGCAGACAACTTGAATCATGTTTAATAACATTCAGCTGTGACAATTAGTGCGTGAACAGTAAAAAAAGAGTACGGTGGTAGTAAAGATAAGGAATATTTTGAAACGTGAAGGTAGAAACTGCATGGAAAACGTAAAATGAAAAATGAACGCGATGTGAAAGTTCTCGCCGAAATAACAATAATAAGTGTGTGTCCCATCGAAAACTCTTGAACAGCAATATGCTGAACCACGCGGAAAGTGCCGAATACACCCGAGCACTGCCGAACACACCCGAACACACCCGAGCACTGCCAGCACACCCAAGCACTGTCGAGCACACCCGAGCACTGCCAGCACACCCAAGCACTGCCGAGCACACCCAAGCACTGCCGAGCACACCCGAGCACTGCCAGCACACCTGAGCACTGCCGAGCACACCCGAGCACTGCCGAGAACTGTCGTGCACTGTCTTTGTTAAATGAACCATCCCAGCATCCACCTTGTTAAGATTGTGTAAAACTAAAATCAGGATGATCGCACCTGGGGAACGAACCAAAATGCGAGTCCGACGTATTACCGCCAGCTCGCAGATGCCAGGGATAATTCTCGAGGTAGTCGCTGGAAGGAGGGGATTGTTTGATCGCGTGACAACGGTGCGGGCGGCTTATATCCCCGCTGCTCTAGTAGAGGCGCCGGCGCCGCTAGATAACGCCTCGAGGCGCTATAATTATCGTATTACGCTCCCTCGCCTCCTGATAACGCCCTTGGCCCGCACTACGCTTGTTACTGCGCGCGCAAATATAAATAAGCCCCTCCAAGGACTGGAGTCCAGCCGGCTCATCGCACGAATACCATCTATTTGCATGCAGATACTGTCACATAAATCGCGCTCTGAGAAAATTTGTGTTAGCAGGAAAAAAAAGGGGGGGGGGCATAATTGTTTTTTAGTAGCCGCTCTGCCATGCGGTGTGCAGAACTACAGTCGATGAAAGTTTATTAGAAAACTATGCAACGTGTGAGGATCGTGTTTGCTTATATGGCTCTTCAGTCGACTTCTGTGAGCTGGAAAAATATTTACTGTGTTATATGTGTTTCTCTATGGCTAGAGATGATGGTTTATGGCGGGAAAACTTGACTGTTTGCTGGGTTTAAACATACGTTCAGCTTGTCAAGAGAATACTGGCTTTCACTTGTACGTGAAGCGGTTGCCCTATTTGACTGAGCTTATAAGAATCTCGCTGTTGTAATATTTGATGTCTGTTATTGATCTGCAGACAGCTACGTTGTGTCAGACGTGTATAACCAAACAATACACGTCTCAAAAATGAACAGTATTTTCAAAAGTATGTTGCAACAAAAGATTTTCGCGATACACCATCATTAGAGATGATGGTTTATCGCGGGATAAGTTGACTGTTTGATGGATTTCAATACACGTCCAGCTTACCAGAAGATTACTGGCTTTAGCTTGTACGTGGAGCTGTTGCCCTATTAGACTGAGCCAATAAGAATCCCGATATTGTAATATTTTATGCCTGGTATTGGTCTGCAGACAGCTACGTTGTGTCAGTGTTTTCAAGGCTATCTTGGCACAAAACATTTTCG